>JAFFZH010014209.1:10858-22754 GCA_018420115.1 Euura saliciscinereae
AAGTACCACCAAGGCCTTGATTGGGTTTACCAAGGGCGTCCCTAATTTACGGTTGCTGAACAAACACCACCAAGGCCTTGTTCGGGATTACCAACGGCGTCCTTGATGAGAGATCGCTATTATTGTACCACCAAGGCCTTGATTGGGTTTACCAAGGGCGTCCCTAATTAAAGGTTGCTGAAGAAGCGTATGCGGTTTATCTAGAAATTGTAAAGAAACTACATTACTGTAATCATTTTTTATAATTATATTCTCTGTCTTGGCCGTATTAACCATCGATTGTATATATTTCACGTCAAGTCAATCTTTGTCATAAGTTAGTTTGGCGTAGTAGGTAGGGCGTGCGACTAGTAATCCGAGCGAGCGAGCGAACATGGTTCGAACCCCGGCTAGGACAAAGAACAAAGGGGTGTTTTTCGAGCGAAAAAAATGCGTTTTTATCCGGTAAGATTGATCACCAACTGTTAAAAAGTCGTTGGCACTCGCGAACAATCCCGAAAAATCAATAAAAAATCTTTTTTCTAATTTTTTGTGTACATTAAATTCACGAGGCAACATCATCAGGCCCTTGCCAATAAGGCCTAACTAGGTAACCCCGAAGAGGCCTCTCTGTAACAATATGTTCTGGCCTTTGCTGGTCAGGCCCTGAAAAGTATGCCTCAGTCGGGCCCCACCTATTAAAGCGTTACACCCCCGATGTGGCCTCGTTCGGGCAGCCCGATCTGGGCCCGAATGATTGTTAGGGATGCCAGATCGGGCCCCGAATTGAGCCCCAATATTTTTCCGCACGGGTCACCGTAACTCCGCCCTAATTCACCACGATAATTTGCCGACTAGTTTTGGGTCTCCGGTTTCTGCTCTATGCACGATCCTTCAAACCACGTCGCGTGACTCTATCTCTGCGAACATGGGGAATTATTTGATAATTTAAAACGAGTCTTCGTGCCGCGAATTTGTAGAACCCCAGACTATCTAATTAACGCCGTTCTATAGCTAGTCCTCTTCGCTACTCGGAATTAACGACGTATCACCCCGGGGTCATTTCTCTGACTCTCAAGATAACACCCCTAAATTTAATCGCTTATTACACTCTCAGGACTTGGAAGCAACGCTTCAGGTTAGTATCTCTGGTTCTTGTCGCTCTTTCAAATTTTTCGACGGAATTCTGATGAATTTCCAACTGAAGAAATCATCATTTTGGAAATGATTGATGACTTTTACATTCTCAGGACTCAGAAGCAACGCTTCGAGTAATTGTCTGAGGATTTTGTGGCGTTTTGGAATTTTTCCTTAAATTTTGATGATTTTCGAATTGAAAAAATCATCATTCATGACTGGTGATTACACTTTCAGGACTCACAGTCAACGCTTCGTTTGATTGTCTGAGGATTCTGTGGCTCTATAGAGTTTTTTTTTTCGATCATTTTCAAACTGAATAAATCATCAGTCTGGAAATGATTGATGACTTTTACATTCTCAGGACTCGGAAGCAACGCTCCGTGTGATAATCCAAGGATTTTGGATTTTTTTTAATTTCGATGATTTCCCAATTGAAAAAATCATCATTTTGGAAATCACTGATGACGGTCACACTCTCAGAACTTAAAAACAACGCTTCGGGTAATTATCTAAGTATTTTGTGGCGTTTTGGCATTTTTCCTTAAGTTTTGATGATTTTCTAATTGAAAAAAATCATCATTCATGACTGGTGATTACACTTTCAGGACTCACAATCAACGCTTCGTTTGATTGTCTGAGGATTCTGTGGCTCTATAGAATTTTTTTTCCCGATTATTTTCAAACTGAATAAATCATCATTTTGAAAATGACTGATGACTATTCCACTCTCAGGACTCGGAAGCAACGCTTCGTGTGATTATCCAAGGATTTTATGGCTTTTTGGATTTTTTTTTAATTTCGATGATTTTCCAATTGGAAAAATCATCATTTTGGAAATCACTGATGACTGTCACACTCTTAGAACTTAAAAACAACGCTTCGGGTAATTATCTGAGGATCTTGTGGCTCTTTAGAATTTTTTGATCAATTTTGATCATTTTCCAACTCATGAAACCATCATTTTCAAAATGACGGATGACTTTCACATTCTGAGGACTTAGAAGCAACGCTTCGGGCAAATATCTAAGGATTTTTTGGCTTTTCGGATTTTTTCTTCAAATTTAGATGATTTCCCAATTGAAAAATCATCATTTTTGAAATCACTGATGACTGTCACACTCTTAGAACTTAAAAACATCGCTTCGGGTAATTATCTGAGGATCTTGTGGCTCTTTAGGATTTTTTGTTAAATTTTGATCATTTTCCAACCGAAGAAATCATCATTTTCAAAATGACTGATGGGACTCATCACACAGGACTCATGTGATTATCCGAGGATTTTGCGGCTTTTTGGATTCTTTTTTTACATTTTGATGATTTCCCAACTGCTGAAATGATTATTTTTTAGAATGACTGCTGCACGAAATCTCAATGGACCCTAATTCGAATTTTATTACCCCCGGTGGGTGTCTATCTTTAATCTACGCAAACGGCCTTGTCATCCTCGCCCTCCCTAAGCGCAGTTTAAACTGCTGATTTTGCGTTACACCCTACACGACGCAATCCACGCAGATATTCTAGGGTACAGTCTGCTCGAAAACTTGAAATAACTGACTCTGTATTCACCGGATGGTAAATTTGGAACAATAAAAAAAAACTATTTAATCCTTTATTGTGCAGAATTTCATTTGGAAGCTCTAAAATCAGTCATATTAGCAAAAAATAATATACTTTCCTACACTTTCAGCCTGACTTTGGAGCCTGTATCTTTTGAACCGTTGATTTTACTGGAAAAACTGTGAGAACTTTTTTGTAGAGAACTTTATGAGCTTCAAAATTGATATGGAACATTTTTCACGCAGGAGTAGCCTTTAGTGAGATATCACAAAAATCGTAAAAACCATATATTCAGCTTTACCTACACTCTGACATTGAAGCAAGTATATCTTTCGAACGATTGATTGTACAGTAAAAACTGTTCAGGTTTCATTTGCAGAAAATTTAACAAGCTTCAAAATAACTTCTCATAATTTTTCACCTGGGAAGGACCGGAAGTGAGATATCAACGCGAACAAGATCGAATCCGTAAATATTTTGCTTGTCACTCGAAGTGGTTTACCTCGTCTCTCATCAAATTACACAGCGTACACTTAATTAAATAGAAACAAGATTGATAATTCTCAACAAGATTGACTAATTTCTATCGGCTCACCGCGGTTATGTTACTGTCGTGAAATTAATCCGCTTATCAATTCTACCAAAATGCTCTCCTCAGTCACGGAGTTGCCGCGCGCTGATTAATCTGTCTTAATTTCAGGGCGTATCTCAGGTGCCAGTATCACACCGAGATTAAATTTTTGTAAGGCCGAAATGGAATTGAAATTCCTTCCCCTCTTTTGTTCCTCTGCACCTTTGTCTCAAGCCCCGGTCATTATTATCATTTCTGATGTTCAATTTTTTTTTTCCTAACACGGTGTGAAAAAAATTTCGTATGAAAATGTATACATTCCCCCTCCTTTTATCCGAGCATCGTGAAATATCCGCTTTGGTTTCCATGGTAACACACTCGAAATGCTAAAATGAAAAACAGAATACGGCGGGGGCTCGTACGTATCTCGTTCAAAGGAAAAATTATGGATTAATTAAACACGGATTGAGATCGCCTGGGCATAGAGGAAAAAAATCGCTTTGAAATAATACCAAACGCCCGAATCGTCTGCGACCTCGTAATTGACCGCACAGACGCGGATGAGCTTAATCATACCCTACTACGCTTTTTTTAAATTCAAATTTCACACGATTTTAATCACCCTCCAGTTTCACAGACGCATATTTCTATCTACGAGCTTTTGAACTTTTATTACCAACGAGAAAAGAATCCGAGCTTCCATCCTCTTTAACGGAGAGAAGAAATCAAAGAGAAAAATCACGCGGAGGAACCGGACTGGGCTGTTCTTTTTTCTTCTTATCCTTCAGGAATCAAAGATGTGATTGGGAAAGTAATTGTGTTATTCGAACCCTCATTCTTTTAAAATCAGACCGGATATGAAGAATTTTATACAGAAATTCAAACTTTTCTTCAATTACAAAAACCTCAGAGCTTCACATTAATTCCAAGGGGTTGAAGAACGAAAGAGAGTTTTTTGAACAGTCTGATAAAATTCATATGCTGAATTAGTTGTGAGTCTATTTGGGTGTATGAAATAATATAATTCTGTATACCCCTAGATCCAGATTCATATAATAATTTTATAGAATCATGTAGAATCTAATATGACTCTGATCATACAATTTCATAGAATCTTATCAGGACAGACTTGAGAGATACAATTTCACACAATTTATCCAATCATATGAAATCTTTATTCCAGGATTCGACATTCAATCGGCACAATAAAATCGTCTCTTATTTCAAATTGGGGATAAAATTTTACTTCCCAGATATGAGAGGGCTTTAAAACTGAGCACAGCTGAAAGAGCCATTCGACTCGCATTCCCATACACTGCAGCTCCGTACACGATCGTAATTCAATTTCCGTCTGAAGAACAGAATGGAGGAATGAAAGCGTATATGCCGCTTAAATGTCTGAAATCGTATTTTCAGTTGTACCATCACAGCGTGCGATAAATTCGACCCAAGTTCAATTTCATTATCGGTGTCACCTATATCAACCCTTACGCGAATCCGATGATATCGCAGCATTGTGCAACGATCTCTTTATGCAGATATACAGGTATACACAAAGGAGCCGCGTTGCATGAAGCTAGTTGTACCGAATGGGATTCGGGCTGCTGATAGAAATGGATTCAATGCTCGCAGATGGTTATCCGAGCTGCATACACGATCCCAATACACTTACCCTAAATCACGCGGAACCTCGATGCGCGCGGAGGAGTCGATAAGCAAATAGAAATAAGCAATATCAATTATCAAATGAAGCTTTTGTTAGTTTTTTTTTTTTTTTTTTTTTTTGTTATATGTGCGGATTTTATATGGATTTTTCACCCTCAAAGTGAAACTAATTTTTTGCAGAATGTAGTAAAAGAGGTAAAACAAAGTATTCCAATTTGTCTTGAAAATTTCAGAGCTTTCGAGCTTTCAGCCCCACGGAATTGGAGCTTGCGAAAAGTCTCAATAAAAATGGTAACCCGTTTCGGTACCCATTACAAGAAATGTATTATTATTCCCCCCCTCAAAATTTGCCCCCTTTGTGATTCTTACCTCCAGGGGGGTGAAATAAGCGAGCGAAAATTCAGTTTTCCGGGAATAACTCACAAACGGTTGTTCCTACGGGGAGAATAGTTATTATCAAACTTGTAGACAACCGAAATTTCTACAAAAGTGTTTCCGGACTCATCTTCGTGAGAAGTATAACTTCCGAGATAAAGCCATTCAAAGTAAGGACATCCGTGTAAAAATAACGAAAAAAGTTAAATTTGATGTGAATTTTGAAAATATAAAAAATCGAGATTGAATTCCAAGTCAATAATATATTCTTTCGTTCTTATACATATATATTATGTCAAAAGTCATATAATTATTAAATATTTTCTAGTTCATAAATCCGGGTGATATAATTCAGTGGCATTCGAGTTTATGCGACGCGGTGGTTCCGGTGCGGCGGTGTTTCCACGTCGAGCTTGTCTCCCGGCTAATCCTGGTTATCTCTGTAGGGCAGGCCGGTGGTCCGGGTGGTGGGAAAGGGTGCTCGAAATCTATTGTCTTCTGAGGAGATTAATTCGCGTCCTGTAGACTCCGCGGGGGGGGGGGGGGGGGAAGAACAGCCCCCTTCTATAACCTCCACCTTCCCCCTCCACCTTCAACCTAAAACAGGAAGAACAGTTTATTTCATTTCCGTTACTACGCTCAGTCTCTGCATTCGCGCTCAAACACGAATCAACCTTTTGTGCTCCTTAATTAGTCCCATTAATACATCCGTCTTTCAACCCAACCTCAATGGGTGAATCCTCCCGCAGTGCTTTTACAATGTATAAGGTACCACCTATTCATTTCGCTAATCTACCATTTTCTTTACTTCTTTATACTTCGAAATAAATTTTGAAATTTCACCTTTTATAGAATTTTACAAGACAATAAAAAAAAAAATCGATAATCATATTGGCTGTCTTTGGAAATTATTGTGATAATTTGATCATTACAGATGGAAAAGCTCTTCGAAGCTCGTCTCGCGTTTTCATAAATAAATAATAATAATAATAATTTTGACAAAAATATTTTTATATATAAAGTTTTTTTAAACAAATTTTTCCGAAAAACGTCAATTTTGAAGACTTTTTTAATCGATTAATAACAGATATCATTGATCAAATCCAGGCACGTTACCATGAAAAATATTCGTGACAAATTTCCTTATATCCTGCCTAAGGTGTCGAAAATACGAAACAATTTTCCAACCTCTACATCACTGGCAATAATTTACTCAGGACATTCTTTAAGCTCTGAATATAATCCTTGAAGAAGCGCCCACACTGGGTGAAATTAATTTCCGCCATCTCTAAAATGCCCTCGAATTTTTCAAAATGTCCTTTTAGAGTTTAGAACGACTTCTAAAAGCTTCTGAGGACTCGGAACCCGAGTTCTAGTCGAATTATTCACAATTAGAATGGAAAAAAAAAACGGGTCCAAGGTGCTCGCCTCCGAGGGACGAAGTAATTCCAGTTGTCCAAGTCCCGCGGAGAGGAGCGAAAGAGCCATAAACCGTTTCTGGGGTACTGAATAATCTCCATCTCTCTCTCTTTTCCGAAAATAAATCAGTGGTAACATCTTGGGTGAATCTTTGTGTTCCATATTTGAGCAAATAGTGTTAATCGAGGGGAATTAATTGTTAAAATCTTCTCATCTTCTTGTCGTTTTTGGATCGTCGAAGCCTCCGGCTATCTATGCAGAATTTTAATTTTTTTTTTTACTGCACAGGCATTAAAAAGTCACTTTTTGACGCCTGTTTTCGTTCAGGAAAGTGGCACTTTATACCGCCAAGTTCCAAGTTGCGGTATAAAGTCTTTATTCCGCAACTTTGATGCGCAGTTCGAAGTGCGCATGTCAAAGTTGCGGAATAAAGTCTTTATACCGCAGGTTACCCCCTCTCTGCTACCTTTTACAGCAGCTCCTACACGCAGTTCGTGCGGAAATCAACTGGCGTCAAAGTGGCTATTAATGCCTTTTCCGTAAAAAATATTGTATGGGGCGCGCGCAGAAAGTAACTGTTCGGGGCAAGGTTATGTCTTTAGTACTCGCCGTTGCTTTACAAGGCTCGCCTTCGGCTCGTACGAAAAATATAACCTTGCCGAATAAACAGTTACTTTGTGCGCATGCCACATAAATATCTATTTCCCCCTTTTTACGCATCGCTGTAAAAGAAAACAGCGGTTGTAAAATTGTACGACGTTCGGTGGGACCGAAACACAATTTTCCACGCTCAGAGTTTGAAACTAGTAAAAAGTCGATCTGCATCGAACCCTGAGATATTTACCAAGAGGCAAACTGTACGGTCACTTTTTTTTCTTGCAGCTTCAAAGTTCTACTGTTATTTTATCAATTACTGTAAAATTAGTATTGAGTATTTTTTAAAAATTGCGAATGGATCGGAAAGATTTGAAAAACGAAATAGAAGAATTATATGCTTGAAGACGACGTTTTAGAATCGAAAAATTTATAGCTTTTTATCTGACAAACGAATTCTCGTTATTACGTTATGTCGAACAAACAGTGATAGCAACCCCCGCCTTCCTCTCTGGAAGATGAGAAAATTTTTCTCATATCAAAATTGAAATTGAAATTAGAATTAAAGTTTTTAATCGCGTTACGGATTATTCATAACGTTACTTGAGGCGTGGAGAACCGCATAGTTGATAGAAGTATAAAGTTTTTACTGCTTTTAGCTCTTTTATTCACTTTTTTATTCGTACTTTGAGATTTCTAAACAATCAATGTTGGGCGGAATTGAAATTACCACAATTTTAATTTTCTTTTCTGCTCATAATTTATCAAATTAAGTTCAGAAATCAAAAAATATATTTTATTACCCAATTTGAATCTTAGAAATCTGACATCTAATAATTTGTGATGCGAGTGACTAAAAAAAAACCTGAAGAGACACGTTTTTCAATGAGAGTTTGACTAGTTTTGAATTTTGAATCCTTATGACAAATCTTGGAATTCTGACCTCAGATTCGTTATCAGTAGCCCAAAAATTCTTCAAATATCAATTCAAAAAAAAATCCGTCAATCCATTCTCGAGATAATAATATCATCGCTTTTATTTCATTTTCGAAAATTTCGTTCTCTGAATAATTGAAAGTCTAATCAGTTCTTATAAGTTTTAAAATCGATCAGAGTCCAAGAAAAAAGAAAGTTGAGATAATTCAACTTTTTATGTCTCGAGATGAGATTATAAATCTTTGAATAATAGATAAGCCCGTCTATGCGTCGTGTTCTATGACGTCACTATTCAATATAACTAGCGACATCTGTAAAAATTTTCCGATAAATTGATTCCATTTAATTCGTTTAATTTGAATGAATTTTTCTGGTATCTTTTTCTTGTGAAATAAATCATCAGCCGGTGAAAAATCGGGTCTAAGAAATATCCTGAAATCTGTGGGTTGAGGATAAATCGAAAAAAAGCTCAGGAAAGGTTCTCTCGAGTCTCTGGGTTTCTGTATTATGCGAGATTTACCTCTTTTTATCTTAGGTAGAAAATGAGGTGGGTGTAAAATCGTTTTTTATTACAGTCTACAAAACGTCTTTGTACCTACCCATTTACCGTTTGGCCCATATCTGGAGGATTGTATATGAAACTTTGAGAAAAGGTATCGGTGAAGGAGATTTGAAATTTAAATTCGTTCACAAAGTTTGGCTACGTAACGTGGATACATATACGGTATCTATATTTTACCATAGGTTATGTATATCTATACGAAATTCGGTCATAGCATATTTCCACATTTTCCCGCAAAAGTTGCACACGGTGTTTTGTTTCATAACTCAGCCCCTCGGCTGAACACCGACCCCCGTCGTATCTTCGGATTTTATCTATTTTTCGTTTTGCAGTTCGTGACCGAATTTTAGGGGGATGTTCCAGAACGGTGTCTTTAAGGGGGATCTCATAGAATCGCTGAATTTAACCCGCACCTTGTTTTCTATCCTCTCGAATTTTCTGCGAAAGTTTACTTTGGATTTTTTTTTGCCTTCTACCATCTTCAGTCTCAGGATGTTGATTCAGCTGATCCGGAAATTAAAAAAGATTTTCGGTAAAACGATCGAAAACGAGAAAAGAAATTTATTGGCCTCCCGTTTCACCTTTGTCGTACGTCAACCTCAAGGATATACGGTCCACGCGCCCAACTCGGTCGCGGTCGTGTGTTTCTTTGGAATAATATAAAGCTGTCAGAAAGATCGATGAACGACGTGCTCTCTTCTATTCTCTAGTACCATTGCTTCATATATGGTTTATATATATACATATACATATAAAATATATACCGAGGAATCCACACAGGATGAAAACGAAAAGGGCCAAACGATCTAACGGATAGAAATCCGTCAGGTCTCTTCGTTCCTTAGGGAATATACAGATTCCAGTTGGAACGAAAAAGAAGATAAAACGTTCGAAATAACCGAACTGGGATTTATGCCGCTTGACGATAACTATTTTTATACCCCCGAAAGCTCTGGAGAAAAATTTTCAAAAATCGATCGAATTACAATTATAAGAGATTCAAAGGATCAGAGAAAAAAAATTGCCAATATATTGATTGAAATTTCAATCAGATTACAAAATATTACATGGATTACTGGAGCTTCTTGGAGATATTGAGAAAAAAGGAACCGATTTATCTTGAAAATCGTGGCTTTCAGACACTGCGCGGAAGTGGAGCTTGCGAAGAGCACCGCGCGTAATTGAAACGGTGACCATGATTAGGTACTCCGTGACCGTTTGTCCGATCGATTTGAAATTCATACACCATTTTTATAACATCGTTATTCGAGCTCTGATAGCAGGATTTTTCGATCTGACCTTTCATTTTTTAAAAAAGCTCAAAAACGTATCTGAAAATTACGAAAAACGTTAAATTTGATGCTAAAAATCGATATTCCAAACAAATTTCGATCCATCAAGAATCAATTCTGCGCAAGCTCAGACGGTTCCATTGAGAATAAAATTGACACCTTGTTTCAATTTTTTGGACACTCCGGTTGGCTGAAACTGTGATAACTGTCTTTATTCGAGCTCTTTGCAAGCTCTACTTTCGTTCCTCTGAAAGCCACAGTTTTGAAGATAAATTGGTATTCTTGATTCGAAAATAAAGCTCAAGTTGGATGTGTGCCTCCGAAACTAACGTCTTCCACCATCTTCACAAAGTTAACAGACACCCCTATAGAAAAGAACGAACAGTGTTGAAAAACGAAACGAGGAAGAAGAAACCGTTGTATGTCTGTCGACGTGATCAAGCGAAAGTGAGTCCGTTGATAGACCCCCGACAGGATCAATAGATTGCAGGAAGGGGGGGCCAATGAAGTCGAAGGTAATCCCTGTCCTGAAAGTAATCAAGAACCGTTGATACGCGAAAGAAAGATTACCCAGCAGTTTCTACAAGACGGGGTGTTAAGCGATTCCGGGGAAACCAGACGCGGATACACGTGCGTTTGATGGAAGAGGGAGGGGGGGCATTTATACACGCTCGAGGAGACCTGCAAACGAGCTGAAAATCTTTCTCCTAATTGATTTCGCGATGCTTATAAATACCGCGCGAAACCCAACGAAATCGAGAAAAAATTCTTTCAACCACCCCACGGTACTCCTCGAACTCGAAGACATGATCCAGAGTCAGGTTACACCGATAACTATCCGGGAACCGAGAGAACTATCTTTGGCAAAGGGGGGTTACGGGACACTTGGTGCAGGGTATATGAGAATGGTCACAGATGTAGAAAATGGCCTCTAACTTCCACGAACTCGCTAACAGCTATTGCCCGAACGTTAGGAGCCCGGAGGGGATGAAATTATAGCTATGTCGAAATAAAAATATAGTAATAATAATAGTAACAGTTGTGATTCTTTCTCTTCATCCCCGTTCAGTCAAAAAAAAAAAAAAAACCCTGGACATCAGCCCAAGGTTCATACACCTTGTTTACCGTGGGTTAAATTCGGTGGAAGGGACGATTTGCGGGTACGTCGAGATTATCTCTTCTGCCCTTTACAGATATCGCGGGTCCTCCTAGGTGATGCTTTGAAGAAGGGAAACAGAGGGGATACATGTTTTATACGCGGTATTAAAGCACTCGTGAAAGCCGCCCTTGGGGGGGTCTTGGGAAATATGTGTTTACGCACGCCTCTCACCCTCACCCAATTTTCCATCCCTAATTTTACGTGACTACGATATCGAGTTTGTCAGACATGACAGAGGCCCAACGCGTAGTGTCGTACCAGATACCTTTATGGAGGTGATCAGACACGTCGAGGCAGGAGCGAAGGTAGCTCGAAAAATAATTTTTTCAATAAGACGATATTGATGATTAAAAAAATGGTTCGAAATTCGACCACGACTAAAAATTTTCAACCTCGGATATATTTTAAGTGCAGGATGCAAAAAAAAAAAAATCTGAATATTTTCACAGATTGTCAACGATATAACTATTATTCTGAAAAACTGATAATCTCTGATTATCTCTGATTATCTCACGAAAATAATGGAGAAAATTAATAAATTTTCCATCCCTATATGGTATAAAAAAAAAATCATCACAAGTTTATTCGAATTCTAAGAAAGAGAATTGAATTCGTGACTATTAGTAAAATTGACTGATTTCTGATGG
>JAFFZH010014213.1:0-16303 GCA_018420115.1 Euura saliciscinereae
TTTTTTTTGTTCGCCGGCAATAAATTATAGAAACAAAAATTATAGTAACCTTAACGATTTTCATTACCTGGACTTTATTGAAATGAAGTACGTATGCCAAATACCAATACAAAACAGTTCAAAAACAGCCATTATGATATAATTTTATAGTTTCCAAAACAAAATTCGATAAATAATTGCCGGCGAACGAAAAAAAGTGGTTGGCTGAAAATTGCGCCATACTTTTGTAACGCGGAAAGCCGAAAATCAATCAGGGGCTAAAACTCCGGAAATCTCGTTGCAAGGTAGTAATTAGGAAGTATATTCTGGACGAACGTCGAATTCGCCATACCTCGGCCGAAATCTGTCCCGCTTCGCATGGAATACCCCATATATTCAGAAGAATACGAGTTTTTCTATGAATTTCACCTGAATGCAGTGAAATTCATTCAAACCACAGCTTATAGTAAGTAAAAGTCCGACTTGGCCCATAAGATGCAATACTCATGAAAAACAATTTCAACATGAAGTTCATCACCCTACAGCTGGAAAATGATGTTGGAGGTCTGTTGATTTTTTTACAGGTCGCAGTAACAGCTGAGATTACGTCCTGTGAATTTCAGATTTTTTGAAGGCTTATTACAGTTGCAATAAAAAAGTGACCGAAAGTATGACAAAAACCAATGTTATTCAAATGGAAAAAAGTTCGTGCTCACAGGCACGACTTCTAGTTGAGCTAGAAGGCTGAAATTTGGTGAGGATTTTTATTTATTTATTTGGAATCGATCTGGGGGGTGTGCATTTTCAACTTCAAAAATGACCTTTTTAAGGACCACCCTAGTGAGTATCGTATAAATGAGGTTTCACTGTCGTATGAAGTATCGACTTGTAAGACACATTCTTCTATTACTGGATGATCAAATTGTAGAGTGATAAATTCTACAAGAAAAAATTAGATAGTCTTCTATTCGACGCGTCCTCGAAGCTGCCATTCGTAAATTATTCGACATCTTGCTGATCGAACATGGAATTATGTAACACTAAGTGGAAAACTAGGAAGGAATGAAGGACAGTTATCATACAAATAACCTTTTTTCTACGTCCCTGTACATGCATGATAAAATTCGAATATCAGTTTGTTGAGATGCTGCTCTTCTGTCGAACACTCGGATTTGTTCGGCTAGTCCTTTCCTGAATCCGCAGCAAGATTGGATGTACGGGCTTCGTCACAACTTCTAAAGATTACCATTCACCTTACGTGACGCAAACTCCACCACGAAATTGGAGAAACCGTCGTTCAGCAGATATTTTTCCAGGCAGTCATGCTAATTCGAAAACCAATTGGTTGTAGAATAGCATAACACTTATTCGGGTTCATATTTTTCTTCGTCCATCTTTGTTATTGTGAGGGTGGGGGAAATATAACACGTGAGACGTAACACTACCCCCCTACCACTGTCCCTAATATAACGTGCAACAGTTTTCCGCGGCCCAACCGTCGGTAAAGAAGGTTTTCAAATGTTCTGATTCACTGCAGCTGTGTAACGGCGCCTCCGCCGACCGCTTATCCGGCCAGCCTCACATCTGAAGAACCCTCGGGAATTTTCCCACTAAAATAAAACAAACGAAAATGAAGTCTCATTCGGCTGAACCGAAATATGTTTTCGTCGACCACTCTGTGCGGTAGGTCAGCAGTAGGATTACCATAATTACCATCCTTACCCACAACTGGTTAATGGTATAATGCTTGTTTCATGGATTTGTTCATTCTGGGTGATTCTATACTTGAGTTACCATAATGGGTGTGAACTCGAGGACAAATGTGAACAGCGATTGAGATCGACACTGAAAGATGACGAATAATATTGATCTACCAGTTTGCTTTTTATCAATGAACAGCGATAGCGTAATTATTTCCTCCATCAGAAGAATGATGTCAAGTATTTGCATGGCTTCATGCTGACAAGGTGAAGCGTATCGAAGTGTGCTTCGCATTTTTCTGGGCAATTACACACGAAACGTTTCTTCGGCCATGAGAACATGATATGTAGGTATCAACTTTCAACCCAGAGCAAAACACAAAAGAAAGAAGGAGCTCCTCGGAGGCAGCTTTACGAAATGAAAGAAAAATATTTTTGGATCGTCTCACAATAGTCGAGTCAAATTATATCAAAATATATAGAGCAGAAAAGTTGATTATCGTTGCACACGCGAGGCTCTGCCCCGTGCTCAATGTCTGTCACAATATTTCGCGAGGATGCTTCCAATAAGCCTCATCAATATCGGTACCAGTATGAGAAGCTAACAGTTGCACAGTTGAAGTATAGTTCGATATCCCAATTAAAAAAGATATCATGAAACTAGTCGAGCAGAACATTCGATTGGAAATAAAAATGCCACTGAGGCTCGAGGATCCAATTTCATTGAGGAGTCAGAGCAGATGGCGACAAGATGTGCTGATTATGAGTGCAGAGATTCATCCAGAGCAAGAAATTCTTCCGGTATTATTCATATTGTAAAATCTCCTCGGGTCACACGTTCCTTCAAACTTGTAAGCTGACATTGTCACAGAATGAGAAAACATTTCTGATCATCATCATGCTTCTGGCACGAATCTCCGACGATAATAAACGTGTCGTTTGTAAACATTTGATTTATTAGATAACCGAAGTTGATGTTACACAGTATAAGGATTCATGCACTATGAAAGGAGGGAGCAGCTTGTGGATCTATACACCAAAGAGCACAACCCAAGATAGGCTGATTGTGAGAATTCCGAGGAAAAAGGCTTGGGAATAGCCGGAAAAGTACCCGATTGACGTAGATGACTTTGAGAAGCATAATAAACATACAATGTGTGTGTGGATCCTGACGTATGTGTACAATGTTGATAATTATCGATGACAATGACTTCTTTGTATTTTCATTTCATTGTTTTTATTCTTAAACTAATGATATATTGCAAGGTTTTCATCAAACGATTAGAAAAAATATGTGAACCAATACAGTATTACATAATTACTGGATGAATTTTTTTCATTTTATTACAAAACTCGACACCAATTAGGTAAGAGTTATTCTTCGAAAAAATATGACCTATAAGGGTATACATGCGTAGATTTATGAAATACTTCAATAGGTAAGAGCATGCTCCAGTCATTCTTTACTCTTCTTTACCGACCGTACCCGGTTTTCACTTGTTTTCACTGATAGCAAAAGCCTAAGCGTCACGAGCGCGGAAAAGGAACCAACAGCGCAATTCTAGATGGAATTCCGAAGATATATATCGGAAAACTTCTTTGTTTCATGCAACAATGAAGACGTATTCTTGAAAACTGCACAAAATGGTAATTGTCGATGTCAAGCGGTGGTCGCGGCCATGATGAACGGGCGAAACTCACAATCACCGCCTGACATCGACAATCACCATTTTGTGCAGTTTTCAAGAATACGTCTTCATTGTTGCATGAAACAAAGAAGTTTTCCGATATATCCTTTTCCGCGCTCGTGACGCGTAGGCTTTGCTGTCAGTGAAAACAAGTGAAAACCGGGTACGGTCGGTAAAGAAGAGTAAAGAATGACTGTAGCATGCTCTTATGAACTGAATTCGTAGTGTATACGTGACAGAAGTGATCGAGAATGTATGTAGGTGGAATTAAATGTTGAAAGGGGTTATGGTCACTTCTGAAAACCACAAAAAAAAAACCTTTTGTTACATGGTTTTTGGAACGTTGGATAAAGATAGAGTCAATTTTTCTTCACTTTTCTTCACAATTTCGTAAGAAAACTGTAAGAAAGGCTCTTTTCCGATTAGCAAATATGACCATTGAAATACTTGGAGTGACATCAGGTGTGATTCCATCATGTATCAATCACTCCAGTCACTGTGGAATAATTTGTGGCGCCACTTGTACATGTGCACAGTCTCTATGAAGTCAGTTTATCACGTATGTATTTTTCGTCTTATCATCATGTAAAGAATATACTGTTAATAATACTATTTATGATATTGATCATTTTTATTATTAAATATTTAATATTATAATAAGTACAATATGGTTATTGTGCATTGCAGTTTCATAGAAAACGTCACCACGTTGTTACACTACCTAAATCTTTTTTTTTCCTTTGAATTATAGTTGACACCGTGTATACCGTGTGCCAAATACGAAAAATTATATCCTCCAGCGAATCCGATGGTTTCATCGTTCTTCAAGTCGTCTCGAATTCCAAACGTCCATTCAGCATCTTCATGTCGCGTTGTTACCTCGCTTTATTCTTACTTATTGAAAATTGGTCTTGATTTCAAACTGTGTCGAAATGGTCGAAATTTCTTACAGCTTTTTGTACCAGAACAAGTAATGTTCTCCTTCGCTTATCTGCAGATCATCGACACCTACGAATCATAAAAAAAACGTCAATATGCTTTTCACAAAACCCAAATCCTCTACGTAAATACCTCCAGGTGCCACGAGCTGATTGCCAGGCGGTGATCCAGCGTCCGGTGGAGTGAGCAGTCTGTAAAGTAGCCAATAGTGATAAGACATCGGTTCCTCTTTGTACCCAGCAAGAGTGTGAACGTAGTGTCCATTGGGCCATTCTGAAGCAGCAAACTGGAAGTGCGGTGAGATATCGGCGGCAAGTAGCATAACCCCGTAGAAAGTTTCGTTCCTTGGAGCTGTTATGGTCAGATTGTAGGTCTCGTTAACGTTACTCCCGACCCATAGAGTGTAGGTGATGTTCACCAAGACCGGAGATTGGGTGCCAACCGGCTCGACGGGGATGGTTCCAGTCGGTGACAGCAGAATAATATCGCTGTGATTATCGGCCGAAGCGATCTCTGAAATAACTCAATGTCAGCTTTCCAATTTACCAAACTTTGGACATACAGTCGAACCGGCTTGTTCATAGAAAAAAGAAGGGGAGACTCTCTTATGTGAGGTCGGACTGTAGTCAATGACTTCTCTAACAGTTGCAAGTACCGTTCGGAGTGGTCAATCGAGGCGGGACGATATCGGCGATTCCCTGACCGCAGTCGAGAGCGCGGATGCTGGCGAGTCCTCGTGTAGACAGTCCTAAAAGAGCTTGAGCAGTTGATTTGGCGTCTCCCTCGAAGCTACCATCGGCACGTTGTCTCGTAGCGAGCCAAGATATGGCGGCTGATCGGTTCCAATTTTCGGCTGGTTCATTTTCGGCTTCTTCTAGCGCCTGCATGACCAACGCGGTTGTATGCAAGTTGCCGAAACTCCCGTCGTGTTGCTGCTGCCGAGCAAGACCCAGCGCTGGCTTCCTGACGAAATGGTGAAGATTTCTGTGCCGATGATCCTGGACTATACACCGCAGCGCCAGGATCACCATCGCCACTGTATCTGTCATGACAATGAACGGATTGTCAATTGACGAACGATTACCAATTCTGGACGACGATAATCGAGGACATACCGATATTATGGTCCTGCGCAGCGTTCGCTATGTCCAGGAGTCTTCGGATTTGTCGTTTCCTAACGTGAGCTTGTGCGCTGCAGGCCGCCAAGGTAGACACGGCGAAGTCGTAATCCAGCTGGGGCTCGTGGTGTTGAAGAGTTCCGATCAAATCGTGACCATGAAATTGTCTGGGGTCCATGCACAAGGCGTTCAGTGCCAGGGTGTACTGGGCGAGACGCACTGGAGCGAACGGTATCTCGTGGTGTCTGAAACAGTTTGATGAACACTCGAGGTTATTCAAGTGCTGGAAAAGTACTGTTCGATGTCAGAAGAATCGTCGATTGTTGGTTCCGAACACATTTATTCCTGATCTGTGCAAGACCCTCAATCCATTCGCATGCAAATACAGATTTACAGAAGTTCTGAGTCTTCTTTTCAACTGAGTAAAGTTTCGTCAAGAGTCTTGTAGCAGACATAATTCTAAGCAGCACTGTAGTGTTTGATGGAGAAGTGGAAACAGAAGAAGCTTCAATTGCATGACTTGGCGGGTCTTCTGCTCCATTCAGCCATATTTACTTATCAAAAAAACGAGTCACACAAAAGTTTTATTGGAGGTCAATCATCAAGATTCGCATAATAGGTACACCAAAGTACTTACAAATAGACGATACCAATGATAAAATTGAAAGTGAGACTCTGAACAGTTCAATATACAGCAGTTCTTTACGCTTGTGAGTAAACATAATCCAAAAGAAATAAATTCCAGTCTGCAGATCTGAATAGAAATTTCTCGGGGTGTAGAGTAAGTATTTGGCAAAAAGCGAAATAGAATTGAAATATCTCGTGGTAGGTAGGTATTATAATATGGAAAATTCCATGGACGGATGTGTAAAGTATGGGGAGAAATTGAGGAGTGAATTCACCGGGGAATCTCTACATTGCTCGCGAGCTTTTCGACGCTGAATTTCAAACATTTCTCATCAAATACATACGCCCACCGTATAACTGGAAAATCGAAAAACACATATGCATATTTTGCCCTTGGGACTCGTCGCACGCCACAAACTTTCCATCACCATTGTCGATTACATGCATCGCATGTGCTTTTTTTTCCAAACCCGATTTTCCTATTACGATGTAACGTCTAGTTCCTCGCAGGCATGGTAAGAATTCAGTATTCTATGTTGGACACGATATTAAAGCATATACGTCGTCGTCCGGTGTGTCCCAGTTGCGGATCGAAGACAGTATAACTTATCCAGAACCCGCGATATGATCGTAGGTATCGAGTTTCAGTTTATTTTCAAACTATCCACCTTCTGTTGAAAGGCTATTCATATCCGACACAGTTGTACAATAAACCCGAGAAAGTTATCGCGGTATAAACTTCTAGTCCTTCCCCGAAACAATTTCGACCATATATATAATATTTGCCATGTTTCACGGAAGACCGTACGATACTGTTCCCAGTTTTCCCGACTCACATCAATACCACCAACAAAATCCACATCATCGAAGTCAGAGGTCTGAATGATGAACATTGGTTGTACAGGATAGTGGAAAAAAGAGGGGTGCAGAATTGGACCGAATACAGTTATCACTACGCCTCCAATAAGCCAGCAGACACTTAGAAAAATGACGAATATGAAACACTGACCGCCATAACAGTAGGACAATCTCTAATTCCATCTGTTTTCCACTGAGTTGTAGTTCCAAGGATGGTTGCGACGGTACGTTGTCATCTTGCGATAGATTCGCCAAACGTAGTGCCAAAAGAACTCGTTGAGTATCGTTACCCCAGCCAGCATCCTTTCCTCGTCTTCCCCACAGCCAAGCATTCGCCTTGTCAAGGACCACTTCCGTTTCCGCAGCAATATCCGTCGTACCTGTGAACACAGTTGTGAATAGAATGAGACATTTTGATTTTAGAACGCACGTATACATCCTGCTTTCATAGCATCAAGGTTCGTGTAACGAGTTCTTGGAGGTAACCAGTTACTTTATGCTCGGGAGCTCAAAGTTTACCGACTAAGTGGATTATCATCTTAGGGGTTCCGTAGATATGCCAAGGAATCGTGACACCTATTATTAAACTTGAACGAGAGTCCTGCTCTCTTACTTAATCTCATAGTTATATCAGGAGTTACGAGTGACAGGTTCACCTCTGCCACGTAAACTCCTGCGGGGTCATATTTTACGGCTGGATCAGTTTAGTCACTTTAGACTACCTCATAACGAGGCCATCGTCTCCTCCAGCTCGTTAATGTGTCTTCGCCAATTTTTCTGACTATATTTTCAGAATTTTATGTGCAAAATTTTATCCGATGATGTCGATGAATTATTATTTGAAGCACGAATGAATCTTAGAACCCTTTTGGATTCCAGGCTCCTAGGCCAGTATTCTATTCTCGACAATGTAATCAATCTAAAACGATTCCCCATAGTCTGCGTATGGTATTGCGATTCAGAAGAGGATCGAGACCTTTTTAGCGAGGGACTGACCCACGACCACGATTCAATTTACTAAATTAAAGATTCTCAGACAGCATTGTACTCCGTTCTGGGGTGAAAAGGGTCCGACGTTCTTCACGTATTGGGATTTACGGATTCCTTCATTTCCGCGCCGGTTATAGTTGGACTGTAATGAAATTGTGTCTTCAGCGTTATCACACTAGTGAATAATAATTGATAGATCAGATGCTACACAGTTCCTGAGGGTTTTCATGAACTTTAGTACCTACATTCGATGGTGAAGGCTAACTCAATTATCGAAAACCGTTTGAAATGAAATTCCAATAGTCGAGACGATTTTGAAGTGGAATGGCTTCCTCTAACCGAACAACCTCGGACGGTCGGGGTGCCATTCAATTTATACCTACAAAGCTGTGTTCGAGATGAGGAAAAAAAACAGCTTGTACAAAAGCAATCACAAAAAACGACAAAGCGACATGTGCGGACATGCGCACTTCGAACTGCGCATCAAAGTGGGGAATAAAGACTTTATATAGCAACTTTGAACTTAGCGGTATAAAAAGTTACTTTTCAATGCCTGTGCCGTAAAAATAATATTTAAGGGGACCCGTACATCTGAACTTTGTACACATATGAGTGCAATCAACAAGTATTGATAAAATTAAAATCTCAACTCGTCGATAAAGATGATGTTGAACGAATAATAATTTCAAGACATACACGTTTGAATTTAAATATTATCTTCAAAAACTTTCAACAGGATAGAGTTTGCGAGTCTGGGCACCAAAAGTTGGCTGGCAAACCTCGGGTTGGCACTACATATATACAGTCGTGAATATTCATATGACTGAGCCCAGGGCGGGTACATAGAGAGAAAACGAGTACCTAAATGAGAAATAAAACTTATACTTGAATAACTTGGGTCTGGCTTTGAAACCCTAGCATCACACGCCGCTATGCCAGGACGTAATATGCAGTTCCAAATTACAGAACTAATTTTAATGGGATCAAGTGGACTTTCGAGTTTGAAAACAGATATTACCGTCGGTTTATGTGGGTATCGCATTTCAAATTATCAGAGAAAATGAATCCCCTAGAGATACAGTGATATTTGTTTATATTAGGATAAAATTGGGTGATCCCGGTAATTCATTGAAAGTCTGTTTTACTTCTGGCTATAAACTATAATTGATACAAACATTGCGGATTCACCACAATTTTCCATATTATTTTACACATAATTACGTTCGAATTACGAAGTACAAAGAAACTAGCCGGTTTTAGCCAAAAAGCTCATCGCTTTTTTGCGTAAGGCACGATCGCATAGTGCTGGTTTGTTTTGAAATAGTGTTAAAATCCTCCAAAAATTTAAAAATTTTGATTCGTGATGAGAAGGCTGAATTCCAAAGCTCGCTATATTGTATCTTCAAAATTGACAAAGTTAGCAATCGCCATTTCCGAACCGGCAGTCGGATCGGGTCTAAAAAGAAATTTGCACATCTTCGGGGTAAAAAAAGTATCCTGTGCAAATTTCACCGGAATCGGTTCAGCGGTTTGGCTAAGCTCGTGTTTACAAGCAACTTCAACGATTTGACACCGAGACGCAGGTGCCGGAAAAATCCTCAAAAATTCCCAAAATTTTGATTCGTGATCAGAAGACTGTATTTCAAAGCTCGCTGTTGTACCTTCAATATTGACAAAGTTAGCGATCGCGATTTCTGAACCGGAAGTCGGATCGAGTACACAAACAAAATTGCACATCTGCAGGCTGAAAACAGTATCCAGTGCAAATTTCATCAAAATCGGTTCTGCGGTTTGGCTGAAACCGTGTTTACAAGAAATGGGGGGGGTCACATACACCACTCTTGAAAATGCTCGAATACGACTACCCAGGTGCCAAAACGTGCTCCCTACATGATTTTAGAATTTTTACTCGATCCGACTTTTTTAGCGATGGCGAATGTATGAGGCACTCCGTTTTCAACGATCGTGGTTAAAAAGGAAAACCATGGATGGGATTTATCTTCAAATTTTCAGTAAACTGTCAAAGTGACCGGCGAAATTGGATTATCCTTTAATGATTGATTAATATTTACATTTCAGATGTACGGGAATCTCTGTTGATTGCTTTAACCTTGCCTCAGGCACTCAGCCTGAGTCTGAAATCCGCTTAGCAAAATAGCGAGCGCCAATTCGTGTTCTCCGTCGTCGCATAATTCCGGTCGTCATGGCGTCTAGTTATTTGATATCATTTTTTTATACTCAGTTCGAGGTAGCCAAATCTGTATAATTATAACCGTAGACAAAAAACGCTGATGCAAATACTAATTTTTTTTCCAAAATAATCGCCTGACAATCTTCGGTGTCAGCCGCTAGGGGCGCGGGGATGCATTTCTTTCCCGTGTTAGGAAACGTGCAAAATATCATAATACGCCCAATGCCCTCAAAACACTTGAATTCATTCTTTCCACTGGCCCTGAGACTCCATTTAGTTAGAAAATGTGAAAAATAATCATTGTCTCTTCATATAATGCAAGTGGAGATCCTTGCCAGGTTCCCTCAGGTTTTATTGAATGTGAGACTCACAATAGTGGCAATCGCTCATGCAAAAGCTCATGTGGTAAAAATATACAGGGTGAATTCCTGACGACTCGTTGATCTGAAGTTGGCTAGAATCGTGAAACAAGCTTGCAGACATTTCTGAACCAATGAAAGTGTCCGAACCCTCATTTTTCGATTCTAGCCAACTTCAGATCAACGAGTCGTTGGGAATTCACCCTGTATGATGAATTGTGAAGGAAATCAAATCATGAATCTTCAGTAATCGTGGAAAAAATCTGCTTCACCTCCATCACATGATTTTTTAACTAAATTGTCCAATATTCATGTCATTTGTTACATGATCAGTTCATTGCTTCCAACTTCGAATTTGATCGCACAATTGCAACGTATTATTGAAAATTAGCGTAGCTCAGGTGGTAGTGTCGAATTCGAACTTTGAACTCTGCAGTGTCTCTAGTACGATGGCGTTAACCGTTAACCGAATTTCGATTATTTCCGGTCCCATAGTCTTATCTATTTCGCGAGCTCGTACCAGGATTCAGTCGCGGCTTTATTGTTCCCCGGGTTGAGAAGTGGAAAGTGGTGGTGCGGGAAGTGGGAAGCGGAAAGTGGAAGCCATCATCCTCTGCTGCTCCAATTCGTCGAGAGCCCATTCTCGCTACGGACTACACTCTCCGCAGCATCCGGTTCACCGTGGAGTATCTGAGGCGTCAGATCCTGTGGAAGCTAGCCCTTCCAGCCTCGACTACTCCATGGCCTCTGTCATTACCGCCTTCTTCTCTTCCACGCTGATCGAGCTATTTCCGTTCTTCGTCTTCCCTCTCGAACCCGTTAACAGCTGCTAAAAGGAATAATCCCAGGAATCCATGATTCTGCATCCGTATTTTTCCCACAAAGATGTACCGCGAGTCTCGATCGTGAAGATCCGGTCTAGACGAAGCCGCCGGTTCAACCATCCGCGGTCATGATGAACTCGTTGTCTGATGGATTGTCTCGAGCAACAGACCCGAAGATACCGGCTACGAGATAATTACAAAAAATAAAATAAAACAACCAAATTCATAGCGATTTGATAAGACTACACATCATGACAATACTTCATGACCATAACCGCACGATGATATTTTATGTACCATGATATTTCGCCAACATTTAAGAAGCACTAATTTGAAGTCCATATAAGTTCCAGCATTCTGTATCATTTCAAGAGCATTGAGTTCCATGTCATACCATTTGAAAAGTACTTTGTATCATTTTATAGAATTTCGTACCACTTCGGAAACATTTTTAGTACCCTTTCACACCATTTTGTACGATTTGAAAAGCGTCTTGTTCACCGCTTCATGAAAGACATTCCGAAGTATTTCAGAAGAGGATCCTCTCCAATATTTTTTACGTGATCCGTTTTGAAATGGGAATTCAAAGAGGCGTTTAACTCAGTTCAGCCTATAAGGGAATCCCAAAGCCATGCTTACATTAGTATCACTCCAGTCGGATTTCTTTATGCCTGATCCTATCGATCGCCCTATATTTTATGAGCACTTTTCATCCGATCCCCTGCACAATTGGTCGTCGGAAGCCATATTTTCCCGAGTTGACGTATTCAGGAAAATGGTCGAAGCCTCGACATCCTCCCCATTTTAAATTCATTATCTTCAATCCTTATGCTCGCTTTTTACCCCTCACAGTTTATGACCGAGTATATTCTCGTCGTTGAGCTTAAATCTCCTCTTTTTCGAAGTAAGCGACAGGCTTTCTTCGCCACCGAACTCGTCGTTCTCTTTTTCATTCTCTCTCTCTCGGTACTTTCGGATGAAATGACTTTCGGAAAGGCTAGAAAAAGGCTACCGAATCCGGGATTAAAAACACTTCAACGGTTTCGGAAGCTACGTTTCGGTGTTCCTCGGTTCTTCCTCCAGCTCTGATCGACGTTGGCTTCATAATTGATAAAATTTCTTCCGATGACCATTAAGAACGACCTTCACGGTCTGACCCGATCGAAAGTTCGAAATTATGCGAAGACCCGGATCCCTAAGGTCAGAGCGAATTGCTGCTCGTAACGACCTGATTGTCTTGATCCTTGGTGAACTGGCCACTGGCCCAGCTGTGCAGACACTACAAGAAAAATCGATTGTTGTTTACATTGTCTATCTTATCTTATCAAAGGGTTGTGAAATAAATATCTGAAAGTTGGAGATTGTGGCTATCGATAAAACATATAGGAGCAAAGAAAAAGCAATCAATCTTTCAAAGTTTCCCCAAAGTAAACGCGACGCGTCCGCTCTAAACAAACAGTGAAAGAGGGAAATAGAAAATGAGAAAACAAAAATGAAATAAAATAAAATAAAAAAAGAAATTGGTAAAACTATCAGACAATAGATCAGGGCGAATCTCCGATCTCTGCAGGAGGCACCGTGACAGTACCTATATAGTAGCTGGTAGTTTGTTCGAAGCAAACAGCAATTTCCACTTTGGCATTGCTCCAGGATACCCAGGGAGAACAAGAAACAGTAAGTAGCGGCTACGTAGTCGTCCATCCCTGTTTTTGTCCACGGTAATTTTTTTTATTCTCGTTAGTGTTTTTATTTCTTTATTTCTACCACTTTTTAGCTGTAAGAAAGAATGTAAAAAAATTCTACGACAGACGGAAGAGCGTAGGATCAAGTGCATCTTCCACCGTCTGACGGTAATCGATGGGTGTTCTTTTTATTCCAGATTTTTCTTAATTTTAATCGTCCAGACGACGATGATCGCAGCCAATGATCGATTTGCTTTGGGGTTGCAGTCGTACGTCAGAATTAATTTGTTTTTCCCATTTTCATTTTGACATTTTCCTTTTTTTCTTCCCTTTATCACGTCTGTTCGAGTCAACTACATAATTTTGGATTTGGACATTTTTTTTTGTCAATGATTTTCTTCAGCATTTTTCAGCATATTTTCAACTTATTGTTAACCACAAATCGAGAAAAATGTTTTTCTAGTAACAATTCCTATTCGTCCCGACCGGGATTCGAACCATCGCTCGCACTCGGTCTCGGAACACGAGTCGCGCACGCTACCTACTCGGCCAAACTACGGCCACATGGAACACCGTCACTTAATGCGATTTATAAAACACAACAAATTCGGAAAAATCATGAAAATTCACGATCTTGTAGTACATGGCAACTATAATTTTTCGCCCTAACAGTTGTAACAAGCATTACATTTGTTCATCAATGTTGCAAAGAATATCGTCACAGAACAAGTTTCTGAAATTTTGAGAGTGTACCGATTCCCTCAAAGCTTACGTAAAAAAAACTTTGCACTTTTGGATTCGTTCGAGAGACCCAAAATCCTGTTGTTATTATTATAAGTCTGCTATAAGCGGAGCTATACGAACCCAATGTACAAATAGCTTCGTAACGTTAACCCGCTAAACCCTGAGGAAACTTCGGCTGATTAAAAGTTAGAAACCCCTAGGGTTCCTGGGGATTGGGGTTAGCAAGGTGAACTAAGACGACCTCCTTCGTTGTAATATACGAAATGAAGAGCAGGATCCAACCGTACCTATCACTGCGTTTTGAACCGTGTTTAAACTCAGAGTAAGGATGTTTTTTTTGTTCGGGTTCCATTAGCTAATTGATGTTGTGGTCGCTGAGTGATTGATGAAACAATTTAGATGAATAATCGTTCTAGCTTCACCATCGCGGAGATTCGCAGTGAGGAAAGTTTGTGAAACAATAATTGGACCTGCACTTCCATCCAGCGATTTTATGAAGTTTTTATTTAATAAGCGGATCAAGTTATCGAGATAATTAAAAAAGTCATTAATAACGCTCGAGTCCTGGAGCAGACGTAATCCGGCTACCAACGATCCGACGCCTCTTTCATCCTCGGCAATTCATCAGCGAATGAAACGTTTCCGATTTTTGTCGACAGTATAAAGTTTCGGTGATTAATTTAGAGTTTGGACAAATTTTATTTTAGGCTCTCGGTGTCCTGAGATAATCCACCGGTTTAAATAGCCCTCGAGTAATTAACCTAATTTACAGATAATCCGGTGTACCAAATTTGTAACTTTTGCTACAGTTGCAGACTCGAAAACTGCTCACATTACTTCTAATTGCTTTCAGCTGTTTGTCACTTCTGGAATCCCGCCTCGAAACTAATTACTGTTTTCTGAATTAATCGACTGCGAGATCGACACGCGCCAAATAAAATACGCTCGAGTTCCTCTACTGTGGACAAAAATTTACCCATAATTTCAAAATTCCGAAACTCACCTTGAGACTCGTAACCCACTTGACAAGGGATTTAGGAGTTAATCACAAAGCGATTTGGGCGCACACCCGATCTTAGAATTGTAAAAATGGACGAGATTTCTTGGAATATCAACAGATTTGAGAAAATTTTCACAGATTTTGGGAGGTTCTATTATCTGATCTTACAAGATGTCAAATTATTTTGAATTCAATGATTCCAAAGGATTAGAATATTTCAAGACTGATTCTGAAGAATTTCAAGTATAATCTTGGATCATTGAATGTTGTCGAGACTTGTCGAGAAATTTTGGAAGCATTCGGAATTTTTTTTACTGACTTCGAATTGTTCTAAATTAATTCTGGGGATTTTAAGGTTTCCGAAATATTTCGCACGGTTTCAAAATGAAGCGATTCCAAAAAATTTCAAGGATTTTAAGGAAATGGTACTCCGCGAATTTTTAAGGGAGTTTTGATGGATCGAGACTTTTTTTTTGAGTGGGTACACTTTGATTTTGGGTGTACGATATAAAAAACTGATTGACCCTTGCTTGAGGTCGTGATGAAAAATTGGAAATAAAAACGCTAAACAACGAACCCAGTGTTATTTCGTTTCTTTTTTTTTTCTCTTCCTTTTTCTTTGCGTACGAAGGTAAAACAAATTGCGCGAGAGAGTTTGCTGACGTGCGAATCAATCTTATAGTCTCTCTCCGGGTGGAGACCAGAGCTTTCCTGAAGGAAGAACTTTTTTTTCCCATCCTTTTTTGTTTCTTGCCTAAATAACTTCCGGGGCTTTCTGCCCTTAATTCTAAATGTCGAGGTGATGCGTGTCAGCGTCTTCTTCACTGCCTGAAAGCTAATCAATCTTCTAAGATAAGACGATTCCTTCGTAAAGAAGGAATACTGAATTTAATTGTAAGAGCTTTCGGTCTGTGAAAAAAATGTTGCCTCGTTTTGAAAAACGTGGTCAAAACGCTGTAATAAAAACGGTATCAAAACTGTTACCCAGAATTTTGGGGGGGTGCTGATTCCAAATTTGATGGTGAATGAATTCAAAATTCAAAATGGAGGACTCAGACGATTCCAAATCGCGGGAAATTCACAAACTTCAACAAAGCGTCACCATTATTGCGAATTTTGAAATGGGAACTTCAATCCAATTATTTCTCGGACCTCCTTCCGTGGGAAAAACTTACTTTCAAATGAGCAGAACTCAGCCCAAAAGGGGTTCCGGGACGTTTCGGTCAATGCCTTTTGGTCCATCGCCCTTTCGTCCAACGCGAATTGGTCCAATGGTACTATTCGGACAACAGCTTTTTGGTCCAATTTTTTTTTCGTCCCATGGCTATTTCGTCCAAAAATTTTTTCGTCCCATGGCTATTACGTCCAAAAATTTTTTCGTACAATGGCCGTTTTGTCCAAAACGAAAATTCGTCCAACAGAAAATTCGTCCAGGGGTTGTTTTGGTCTAACGGTTGAAAAAAGTTAGGCCAGCCACTCGTACAACACACACACACACATGATACAACACAGACGGTGTTCTAAGAAGGGCTAGAAAAAGTTAGGTCAGCCATTGACGGTTAGAAAAAGTTAGGCCAGCCAATCATACAACAAACACACACACA
>JAFFZH010014213.1:28413-43044 GCA_018420115.1 Euura saliciscinereae
GTGATTCCGTTTGCCAGGAGTTCGAACCTAGACTCATGTGTCACAAACATTTCCCAAAAAATTCCTGAGGTTCGAATGCAGTACCAAAAGATTGTGTTTCGAAGCCCTTTGTCATATCTCCAGAAATGACGAAGTTAGCTACTTCCATTTTTAAACCGGAGATGAGATTGGACTGAAAAGCTTATTTGCACATTCTTGTGTGATAAGAACAGTATCCTGTGCAAATTTCACTCAAAATTGGTTTTTCCCTTCCGCTGAAATCCTCTTATTACAAGAAATCGATACTCGCATAGATTTACTACTACAAAGTTCTTGCAAAAGATATTTTTTCAGGAGCTAAAACGAGTTTCTCACTGGTTCGAGAAGTTTTTCTCGATTTAACGTTTCTCGCTATGATGAATGTATCTGGCACTCCGCTCACTAACGATCGTGCCTAAAAACTGGGAAAAAACGAAAGAAAAAATGTTCTAGATATTCATTGAATTTCCATCACTGATAAAATCTTTGTCACATCTATTTTGGCTTCACGGTGTGGAAAGTTTACGTGTACCAGCCTGGCACGTTTCCAACTTTCCTACATCTCCACCCCGTTTCCCTGTGGGTTCGCAAACCACGACCCCGGGGCCAATAAAGACAGTTAAATTACGTATCTGATCTCTTTCTCACCACCGTCAGTCTGTTCTTCACTTGGGAATTGCCAAAGCCCGGCTGGAACCGATGTGCTGCTAATTACCCCCCGCAGGGTTGAAATTTTGTGACTACGTTCTGTTTCACATTCGGATAAACTCATATTAGCTCTCAGGATAACGTAGAATTTCCAGAGATTTTGTGCGAATTCAGTGGGACTTCGGACCTTAATGAGACCTCATCAAGCTTCACGGGATTCCGATAACTTCATGGGACTTCAGGAATTCCAAAAAAGGTTCCTGAGACTACAAAAGAAGGTTGCACAGGATTTCATAAGACTTCTTGAGATTTTGGAGTATATCTGAGATTTCATAACCATTTTGAGGATTTCGAGAGACATAAAGGAACTTCAGAAAATTCCATATGATATGATGTGACACTCCGAAAGCATTCGAAGACCTGGAGACATTCAACTGAACTTTCCTTCACTTCACGAGATACCTTGAATCTTCATGGGACTTTGCGAGTCTTCAATAGAAATTATCATACATAGGACTTCATGAGATTTCAGGGATCAAGACAAAGAAAAGGGTCTCAAAGAAAACAAGGGGTTGCACTGACTTTCACAAAACCTGATGACACCCTTACGGAAAAAACCCCTCAAAATATGACCCTCAACTGACCCCTCAACTTTCAGGGTGATTTCGTACCCCTAACTTGACGGTCGACCCTTAATTGAGGGATACCTTCAACTTGAGGACTAGCTCTCAAACAGGGGTCCCCTCAACTTCGGGGTTAACCCTGAAATAGGGCATTGAATGAGGGAGACCCTCGACTTGAGGGTTGTCCTCGACTTGGGAACTAATTCTCACCGTCACTTTTCCAGCTTCGGGGTTGACTCTTCAACCATTAAGGGTCGACCCCTGAATTCCGGAGTCAACCTTTTGACTCTTGGAAATCTTCCTTTAGGGTTCAAGGTTTGGATACCATTAACGCTTCACGGTTAACCGTAAAGATTTCAGTAAAACTTAGCCATCTCAATTGTGAGGGACGCGGAACACCAACCTCCCAAAGTGACCCTCAACTTTACAGGGCTGAGTCTCAACTATTCAGGGTCTTCCCTGAATTTTAAGGGCCATCCCTTAACTCTTAGGATTGACCCTGAACTATCCAGGGTCTTCCCTCGATTTTCAAGGTTGACCCTGAACGCCTTTAAGGTTATCGCTAAATTTTCGGAGGTTGTGCCTCAATTTTCAGGGTTGAACCACCAATTTTTCAGGATTGACCTTCATCTTGATGGATCTACCCTAAAAATCAAAGGTTCAACCCCGAAGACGGGAGGTTTGACCCTGAAATTTCAGGGTTTCCCCCCGAAATTGATGTTTTCACCCCAAAAATTGAAGGTTCACCCTGAAACTTGAAGGTTTTTTTCCGTAAGAGGCATTCGGTGTCTTTTTAGCAGGACTTCAAGAGTTTGAAAAAATCCTGAAAAATTGTAAGCATATTTCGAAGAAATTCGATGAAATTTTCTAAGATTCAAAATATATTAGACTGTGACATTTTATGGGAGTCCATATCGAAAAATATTTTATTTCCTTGGACTTCATCCACCAATGTGAACCTGAACTTCTTTCAGCTGCATGATATTGGGACATCCAAATATTTTCTATGACAAAAGATGGAAAAAAAATGATGCCTTCTCCTTATTGTTAATCGTGAAGAAGTAACAATCGCGTCGACGTTATTCGTCGTAGTAAACGGTACCAAGTGTAATACTTCAGGGGTGTTTTCTCGGTGCAAATGTTTGCACACGTGGACTTATCCATGCCCGTGATTTTAACACCCTGGTTGTTTTATCAACCCGAGACATAATCTTTTAATCATCTCGCTCGTAAGACCGAGTGCAAATTACTTCAGGGTTGTCGGTTGGGTGTTTATACCCTCGCATTATGTGATTAACCTGGGGTTCAGTCGTGCTTCGTTAACACAGCAATTAGCGATTTCTGGGTCTTCATAAAACAGCGTATTTCTTTGATCTTCAAATAGGATAAAATGCTCTCAATATTTCCCTGCACGTTTTTGAAAGAAGTGAAAAAAATTTTTTTTTTCAAGAAAATTTGATTTTGAACCAGATTTTAGCTTTCAATAATCATCTCACGAATTACTAAGACTCGAAAAATTATTACGTTACCATAAAATATTCGGTTATTTCTGATTCTTCAGATTTCCATCAATCGTAGGTCATTTTTATAAAATTTTGGACGAAAGCCATTTGAATAACGTGACTCGGCGCGAATTCCTCTTCTCTCATAATGAAACGAATTCGTCTGACTAACTCAGAGGACCCGAAAAAAAAGAGAAAAAAAAAACTGATGCTAACAAGGGTAGATTTCAGCGGGCCTGGGTGAACACAGTAGACCGTGATTAGTGGCCCATGAACTAAACCGTAGACCCGAGCTTCGTGGCGAAATAATAGGCTCGCACCCTTTGAGCTTTCTGGTCAGAATTCTGGAGTCTCAAAAAGGGATGAAGAAAATTCCGTCGTGGTTATTCCCGTATTTGAAAGACTGAGAGATAATTGAATTGATGAAAATTAATTGAAATTTAATTATCCTGAGACAAATTATCGTGAATAACATGAAATATGAAAAATCCATGAACATTTTTTTTAATATAATTATCGAGAACAGACACAGCTACTATTCAATTTTTATATCGCTATAAATTCTTTTACGCTCATTTTCAAATTCTGTTTACCTTCCTGAAATTTCATCTTTTTGACAATTGAATGTAAGATGATTTCAATTTTGAACGCAAGAGAAAGACAAGAATCACTGAAAAAAGAGTTTTGTTGTTGTTAACTAAGTTCGTTAACAGTGAACGAATCGTATATTCGTATATAAGCAAATATACATTTAGTCATAGCTAAGAAATCATTCATTTGAGCGTATTTCTTTGTCTCGAATAAAGATTTCTTAATAGTTAACGAATCATCAACTTCCTTAAAATTCGCGTCCAGTTATATCAGACGATCAAACACGATAATGAAATGAGGATTTCTTAATAGTTAAGAAATCTTGTATTTCTCTTCAAACCGCACCTGTTGTTTCAGCAGAACGATCATGAGTTTAACTATTAATAGTTAATAAATTGTGCTTCTCTATCAGTGCAGTTATCCACGAATGATGATCTTTTTTTTAGACCAATCAGGTATTGACTAAGAAGTCATGTCCCAATTTTTTTTTAACGTGATAAGTGACTGTTGGAATGTCTTCACTATTTCCACCGAAAAAGATAGTGCATGCCTAAAATATGCTGCCCAAACAATGCCCAGGAACGGGTTCGCCTCGAGCTTAGAATGATGCGCCTCACGTCGGTCTTTGTATTATGACTGGCGCGCTTTTACTCGCGAGAGTGTAGCTAGAGTATTCAGCGCCGCTCTCACCTCTAGCGGCAAGCGTACAGACCACTACGCACGAATTACATCAAATCTCAAACCCTCGTGTAAGATTTGTTAAATGTTGATAAATCTGTATTTGAGGAGACATGGTGTGATTTTTGTCTCAACCGAATGCTTTATTTATTGCGAATACTACGGAATTTCCACAGTAGTTGAAACAACATGTATATTCACTTCATGTTAAGATATTCTTTAACAGCTAACGAATATTTCGCGAAATTTTCAAGTAAATGCGTTCATTTGGTATAAAGAAACTCTTTTCTCAGTGATGGAACAAAGATTTGACTATTTTGCATAATTCAGCTATCTGAAGCAATCCGGAATATCTTTCATTTTTAGGTCAGTTTTAGTATGCTGACAGTTTTACAGTTTAATTATTCTCCCAAAATATCAATCCTTCAATCCTTCCATCCTAATTCCACACGTTCGTGAAATTAATCAATTTACAATTTTTCAAATCCTGACGAGTTGAATTTTGCCTCTCAGAATTTCTCTCGTGTTTAATTGTTTAAAAAATTGTGAATAACGTGGTTTTTTGTGAAATGAAACCATTCATGAAAAAACACTATACGAACGTTCTTATTCCAAACGTGTCGCTAGTTCATATGATTATTTTCTCGATACAGTTATTTCTGAAAAACTTCCCTGTCCTTACAACTGTCTATAATTATGATAACGACCGAAGCTCTGATGAACTATAATGCTAGAGCCAACTATCCTTACAATGAACTCAGAGGCGATCGATAAGTCTGCGGGGGTATTGTCTGATGGCTGTTACGTGTACTGCACTGTGTACACCACGACGCACTGAGTTATATTTATACAGGTACTATGAACTACCTACGTCCTACGACTAATCGACTAATCGACCCAGTGCAACGTCCACTACAGCAGGACTCGTTGTCAATTCAGAGACAAGCCCTGGTGAAGTTGATGACCTTCCAAAAAGTACACTTATTTTGAAGATCGTGAGGGTTTTCTTGATTTTGACTTTGTTTATCGGCTGCCAATAGCCAGACTAACGCTTTGCTTGCAACTGCTTTGGAATCAACGTATAGTCAACACTTCAAACTCCTAACAGACGGCGCCAAAGGTTCAAATTCGAGCATCTTCTAAGCGGAATATTGAGGAAAAGTTGGAGTTGGGGTCATCTGGACCCCAAGTAAGTGACGAGCGTTAACTATGTCCCCGTAAAACCTCTCCCAAGAAACTTTAGTACCTAACTCCAAACCCTACCCTACGATGAACATCCGTTCAAAGAAATCATCTACCAATCAAAGAAATGAATCGAATACTCCTTGATTCCTACAGTCTCCATTTTACAAAAATCTTCCAAAAGACAGTACACAACAAGTTCCTGGACCATCAACATCAACTAACTGGACAGTCAGTACTCAAATGATCAATAACTCATCGTCAAATATCGAACTATCTAACAAATCGTCAAATTCTAACCAATGATCAATCTAGGAATTTAGATTGATTCGGCATCATGAGTGAAGCCAATGCCTCAACTGTTCAAAAAACACTGGATAGCAATAATTCAATTCTGTAAACTCGTGAATAATCAAATTTCGACTCTACAGATCATTATTTAACAAGAATACCCTCAATCCATCCAAAGTGCCTTGATACTTGAAGAGATGACTTGCCTTGAGATGACTCGACCATAGCCTTGATACTTGAAGAGATGACTTCCTAATATTGTCATAAGAGTTTTTGTCTCCTTTGAACCTTTGATGCTTTCTCTGATCACTTTTCAAAAGAATATTAACTTCTCAAAACGGATTTTCTCCGAGAAATCGTTTCAATTTGGACGAAACGATGAGCGATTAATAAAAAAAGTCGACAGAATCCGAAAAAGTGTGATGAATAAATGGCTTTCAGTGACTTTCCATGAAAATGGAACCCAAAAAACCAACGACTATGGGAGTCAATACGTCAATTATCATTCTACTCCAGTGTGTACATAAAAAAAAGAGTCTGGTTTTAGGGAAACAGGGGGGGAGCTTGTGACATTGCGGTCTGTCGAGGGTGTGCTTCACCCCGTTTCAAATTGAGCTACAAACTCTGATTCCTATCCAAACAGGTGACCACGATACGGATACATATTACATTAGGCAGCTGCTACCTATACTATATATTCCTATAAAAAAGCGAACCTATTTTATATTCCATTTTTATAAGCAGTATGTGGTAGGATTCAAACCAGGCACACATCTGCACTTCAGGAATCTAATCGAATCAAATCTATGGTCATTCTAGTAGCGAAGCACGTCCATTTTTCTGCCTTCAAACTACTAAATTTCAAACCTGATGCGTAAAGCTCATCATTGTTACATTTCTTTGAACAAAATCCCAGTCATACCTGCCACTAATCGTAACAATGAAGAAATTAGTTGATCCGCAAATACTTCTATTTTGTTATGGTTGAAAAATAGTTGCTTGAACTATAACACTTTGTTAGAACGAATAAGACACAATTCTATATACTACAAAAAATCCTAACATTTATTTGAAGTCATGGAACGAAATGGTGCCCAAAATTTGTGGGACCATGTTACAATTCCAGGACTAATGAGAGTTTTCAACACTAAAGGAGACTGCAAACGGTTTTCGACTAATTTGACTGATTGTTCGTCCCACGTTTGTAGCTTGTATTATAATATAATGAAATACAAAGCGAAATAAAAGTGTATAATTAATGCTTAGGAATATCCGCACCTACCTAACGATGAACATACCTACCTACATCACTGTCGACGGGAAAACTTATCATATTTCAAAACTTTGAATGTAATGAATTATGCATGCTGCAACGTGGAGCCGAGGAATATATGGGGTATTCCAACCATCGTCCCACACGATTTGACCCAAAATTGTGTAATTTTTGCGAATTTTAACTGTTGTTTTTTTTTTTGGCTCTAGCCCCCGAGATTTTTCTACAAAGGCGGTTTCTGGTTGTCAATATTAAAAATCTCAACAAGAGATCTCAATACATCATCTGATCATTTTGGAACAAAACACAGACATTTTGAATCCAGAAATCTGCTTTTTGAGACCCAGCTGGTCAAGGATGATCAACATTCAAAATCAGTAAGTACACTCGGACCCCGCTATTTCGACCAAGTCGGGACCCGATGTATTCAGTATTTCGACGACACGAGGGGCCCCCACTCCTCCGTCTAGGTATATGCGTGTGTTGTGCGCAGACCGTGTGCGCGAGGAAAGACCCAAAGTGAGGCAGAAACGCAGCCTGATGGTGGGGGTAGAGGGAGTCGAATTACTGAAGCGAATTTGGTCGAAATACCGAGTTCGTCGAATTACTGAAGGTCGAAATAGCGGGGTCCGAGTGTATATAAATATGGATTGAGTAGCGCTGGTGATGACGACTTCACAATTCTGTCAAGTATTGTAATGGAATGTTATAGTTTATTATCAATTATGTACTATTCAAGCCATATTTATACGTTATGACAACGATTCTTCGATATCGATAGTAGGTAAAGTCATAGAAGGACTAAATGATCGTCTATGATTGGTTGGATCTGAAAAATTCCATTTTTTTTCATATATAAACGTATGTGTTTTGTCTCAAATATGAACCAGAGGATGTATTTTTCAGCTAAAAAAACGATTAACAAGATTGTTTCCAAATTTTTCAGACATTGCGGTATTGGCAATAAAACAATAAATTTTCATGTTTTTTCTTCAAAGTTTATATTTCTATAATTTCTCTTCTAAACAAAAGTCGAGGAGATTCTAATGAACAAAATTCCATTGTTCGTAAGAATTCTCAATTCTTCTACTAAATTGTACGAATAAAAACTCCGATGGTTTTCACTGTTGAACTGAAAAAGGTTTTCTTTTTCGGAATGAACTATAGATTGTCATAAATCGTTGTGAGAATTCTTGAATTTTTCACGAATTTCACGAAAGTCTATCATATTGTAAAGGAGCCGAAGTTCTTCATTTATGTAAATTTTCTTGATTTATTATAAAATTTCTTACTTTGTCTCTCTAATTTATTTAATAATCTAAGTAATTTTCTCCAATTTTTAACGACTCTCCAATATTCTTCACACTCATTGACGATTTTCCACAACTCTCTTTTGTTCACCAGGATTTTTCGAACATCACGTCGTTACATCGTTCGGAAACACAACTCACACGGTATTTCAGCACGTTCAATTTATTTCCACGATTAAATTGACGAGTGAACGAAACGAAACGAAGCGAAACGAAACGATCCGCACCACTTTTTTTTGCGATGGTAGATAACACATTTTCAGCGTTTTAGAATTGGTTAAAATGAACAATGGACCCCAGGTAGATGGAGCGAGTTGGGCAAGTTGATAGAGTTTAATGGAATTTAATGGAATGAAATTGAATTTAAAGAAAGTCCCAACAATGGCTTTTATGCAGGCTACAGGCCATACAGCACTTAGTTCAGACGTATAAATCTCTGCCACGTGAGATTTGTAACAGAAAAGAGAAAAAGATAGAGAGAGAGAAAAAAAATAAAGGTAAAAAAGTCAACATAAGTAACGAGAAAACTGAATAAAAGGTAAGAAAATAAAACCTTGGGCATCCTGCCTTCACATCCCTTCTATATATTTTTATATATATATATGGGGCATTCCATGTCAAATCGACCAATGATTTTCCCTCAGCATTTTTGAATCGCTTCATAATTTTTTATACGATTTTCCTATCTCAAAATGGCACTTCCAAATTTTTTCAGATTTTTTCCGCAATCCGTTAATTTTTTTATTAATATTCAAAACCATCTGAAAAAGGTTCTTTTTGGAATCTGAAAAAATTCTCAAAAATCTAGTTTTTTATTCCAATCATTCTGCCACCCGGCCCATGATGGGACCTTTTTTTTTCATTTTTTATAGCACTTTAAACATTTTCACCATCTTGCGACGTTACAAAAAAATCGCAAAAAAATCTAGTCTTTCATTCCGATCATTCTGACATCCGGTCCAGTATTATAGTGTTGGACTCTCAAGACCAATTCTCAAATGTTATCGATTTTATAATGAACATAATTTTACCACCAACAGCTCGAACTTCAAGTCTAAGGATAGGATAAAAATGTAAAAATCATTGATTCATAATTATTATTTATTCATTTGTAGTTCATTTATCAACTTGTAGAATACAAAGACATTGAATCGCCGCCAAGTACCCGGAGGCGCGAGAGCTAGCCGGGAATTATTTTCTCCAATCTACAAAATCTCCAACAAAATAAATCTTCGTGTGTCTTTTGAAGTTGAACTACATTCGCCCCCAAACCGACCACTTCGTTTTTACGTCAGGAAGACTTTACATGTTACGTTATACATCCGAAAAATGATCAAAATGTCATTTCTCTGGTCATAATTTCTCTGGCGCCTACCACAGACCCACAGTATGGGTGAAATGAGTACTTTTTCGGGTTATTCCTGGGCCTTTTCCTCGGGGTCCTGAACCCATATTGGGTTGTACAGTTTGGTGCATATGCACAGTATCGTCGTAAATTTTCCTCTTTAAGTCTCTCCTTTTCACGGTGCAACTCGACTGGACCTACTTTTTCATGGTGGGTTCCGAACCACCAGAATCGCGGAATTTCGATTATTATAACATAAAATTATATGCATATCGAGAAATAATTTTATGAACTCGATCCGATCGCATAAAAACTTTTGTTGCTGGGTCGATGGCATCCCCCAGCGAGAGAAGAAGAGCAATGTATACCGTCAGGTACGGGTATCAGATAAACCTGGTTCATATCGTTATCTGAGAACGAATCGTAAATGAGTTTTAGTATAGAGCTTAAATAGCACGTCCGGAAAAAATAAAACGCCGATTCGAACCTTCCTGACAATCCTCATGGACATGAATATATTCTACCGTACCGCACTTCGAACAAACATAAATTTGCCATCGAGGATGCTTATTCAGAAGAGAAAATATTCCTATATTGCTGGAGGGATATTGGAATACTTATTATGGTACCAGAAATTATTTTCATGTAACGCGTTCATCAGTGGTTATTTTCCGTAGGTACGCACAAAGTACATTTTTTTAGCGTTTAAGGTCCTAGGAGTTAAAACTAGTCATTATCGTACTACGCGCATGCGCATTCGCTGTCAAATGTCGATACATGAGTCCCACTTAACCTAAAAATGCGTAGATCATACCCGCGACTTAAATCGCGAGCTCACGCTTGGCCTAGTTACTAAAATCAACATTTTAGAACCGTAAATTGTGAAAATTGAATCACGTATGAAGAGGAAACACGGAAACATAAGAGAATAACAAATTTTCTATGTATGTACGTCTACAGTAGATATTTGCGATTTGTAATGCTAACAATAAGAATTATTGTGAAATCGATAAAACATTGATTGAATATTGAAGAAATGTTGGAATCAGATCATATAAATTGTAGTGGTCTTATTGGGAATATGTATTTTCTTTTCCCGTTGTGTGTATACCAGCTCCTATACCTTCGCTCATACAATTCCGAAAAGGAAATTAGATTTCTCGATGCTATGAAGACTCTCCCGTTGCTACGCCGTTCGAACCGTTGTACAAATATTTGTAAGGAATTCGCATCGCATTCGCAAAAAAAAAGCCGTAGAACAAAATGGATCATAAATATGTATCGCTGGGTGCTGGCTATATTTCAGTGAAAGAAAACTTTTCTTGTATCTTCACTGCGAAAATGATTACGATATGTATAGGTATGCGTATATCAGAGGTGACCAAAGTTTGGATAGAAGTATTGGTTTCGCCCTAAAAAACAAGCTGGCTTAGCTTAAAGCTTTCAACTTCCCCTGTTTCCATACATAAATATGATTATTTGGTCTGAACCTTCGGAAATTCGACGACAAATTCGTGGTCAGTGACTCAAAAAACCTTTCGATAACGATATGCATCGGAAAAAAAAATTTGAAGCATTTTGAATCAAAACACCTTCGAATACCAATTTTCATCAAAGTCCAAATGTATGTATGTATTGTTTCAGCATATTGAATATTTGCAAATGCAATTTTGCTAATGTAACTCCAGATTAATAATCAGTGACCTAAAAAATCTTCCGCTTCCAATTTTTATCCAAATCCGCAATCCATTCTTGAGGTATCGACATTTCTTTTTGTTCCTCAGAATTTTGTTATTCAATTGATCCGAGAAGTACTGAACCGATCAAAGCCAAAATCTAATCGTTGGGAGTGCAGATTCTCCGGAGCCCAAAACGTGGAGATCCAGTGACTGTGGAAGCTCAATATTTCATTTTGAGGTTGATTACATCAGAAATAATCATCAGATCAACATACATAAGATACTGATAAATAAATTTGGTCAATAATTGGATTTTAAATACGTTCTCAGAACTGGTTAATATTCGTGAAACCCGTACAGAAGTAGATTGCTCTTCCATCGAAATCTATATCCGAAAAGAGTTTCTTTATACCAAATGAACGCATTTACTTAAAAATTTCGCGAAATATTCGTTAGCTGTTAAAGAATATCTTAACATGAAGTAAATATACATGTTGTTCCAACTACTGCGAAAATTCCGTAGTATTCGCAATAAATAAAGCATTCGGTTGGGACAAAAATCACACCATGTCTCCTCAAATACAGATTTATCAACATTTAACAAATCTTACACGAGGGTTTGAGATTTGATGTAATTCGTGCGTAGTGGTCTGTACGCTTGCCGCTAGAGGTGAGAGCGGCGCTGAATACTCTAGCTACACTCTCGCGAGTAAAAGCGCGCCAGTCATAATACATTCACCGACGTGAGGCGCATCATTCTAAGCTCGAGGCGAACCCGTTCTTGGGCATTGTTTGGGCAGCATATTTTAGGCATGCACTATCTTTTTCGGTGGAAATAGTGAAGACATTCCAACAGTCACTTATCACGTTAAAAAAGAATTGGGACATGACTTCTTAGTCAATACCTGATTGGTCTAAAAAAAAGATCATCATTCGTGGATAACTCCGCTGATAGAAAAGCACAATTTAATAACTATTAATAGTTAAACTTCATGATCGTTCTGCTGAAACAACAGGTGCGGTTTGACGAGAAATACAAGATTGCTTAACTATTAAGAAATCCTCATTTGATTATCGTGTTTGATCGCTTATATAACTGGACGCGAATTTTAAAAGGAAATTGATGATTCGTGTTAACTATTAAGAAATCTTTATTCGAGACAAAGAAATACGCTCAAATGAATGATTTCTTGGCTATGACTAAATGTATATTTGCTCATATACAAATATACGATTCGTTAACTATGTTAACAAAATTTGTTAATAACAACAAAACTCTTTTCTCAGTGTATAATTCATCCCGAACCTGGTACATATGGTACTACCTACATCAAGACACTCGACACTTTTGATTTGAAGTGGTTCTTCTGACTCTAAACTGAATTATGACTGCATTATTATCAGGACGATCCATATTCCTGCTGATAAAAAATATTTACTAGAACAAACTGTAGAAGATTTGTGACATTTTGAACAGCCCTTCCAACAATTATCATCGAAAGTGATAAGTTCCAACGCTTTTCAATGTTTTTCAATGGGATCAAAATGACTCCGTGATAATTAATGGCTTCTATGACATTTTGGAAGAGTATCAAGTCACACAATACCGCCGATATACGTGCGGTGTCGAGAAAATTGGTCGAACATAAGACTAGAGAGAGAGAGAGAGAGAGAGAGAGAGAGTCTGCGGATCCACTGATAAATTTCCAATCTTGAATATCAGATGAACCGAACTGTAATCGTAGCCAAAGGGAAGGCGGCTTGCCTAAGCCTAAAGCCTGATCGAGGAGGCGTTATAGTTGACTACCCAGGACGAACGCTTGCGAAAGCACGATAACCGGCGCAAAGGGAAATCCGAGTCAAGGGCGAAGGGGTTATCGTTGGATAACCCTTCTCACAGCCACGTCAGAACGTCATCTAATTTCGTGATCTGACTCGAAAGCGAAAACGAAATTTTCAATAAGAAATGTCAAGAGGTCTGATCCCCGTTTAATTCGGATGGTTTCTGACATTGTCAGGATTTTGGCTGAGGTTATTGTCTTCTGAACTAGTAAAAAAGTCATTAGCGAAGAAGGGTTCCGTCTGTAATCACTTGTAATCTCGCTGTAATGCTTGTAGTCTTTATGTTATCTTTACAATCTTGTAATATCTTGTAATTGTTCAACTTATTTTCGTGTGGAGATCCGAGAATCGATAAAAAAGAACAAAAATGGCGAATTTTCTAGCTCGAATAATTACGAACTGTTCAATATTCCACGCGAACAGTTAGTTAAGAGATTTTGTCAAAAATTATCCACCGGAAACTTATTTTTGACATTTTATTCCATTCTTTATTCCTTGGCTTAATTGGCCCGAAGCTGAAGTAATGAACTGTCTTCCGGAAAGTCAGAGTAAAAAAATGTCGCCCTCTTTCTTTCTCTTCAACCTCTTCAACCATGAGTCATCTGTGATTTGATAAGGTGTGAAATTACCGCTCTAAAAGAGCCGAAAATTTATAGCAAAGGTATTTTTGTGTCCGATAAGAGAAACAAAAATGTTTATTGTATGATTGAATAAAATTCTATAAATTTTTTGTCATCATCAAATTTTACATAATTAAAAAACAGACAATTTTATAAGATCAGATGAAATTCAAAAGAGTCCGATAGAATTTTACCCAATCAATCATTTTTTTTTCAATTCATTGATAATCGAACTAGTTTTCTTTATCGTTCGTTTATGATTATTTTTCATTTTTACGACTCTCGTCGGTTATGGGGATGTGGTGTAGTTATCGAGTTGGAAAAAAGTTACTCTCAGGCCTTTTCCTTTCCAATAATACAATATCCACTGAGCTGAAAAGAAACGTGGGCCAAAAAAAAAGGAAAACGAAAAAATAGAAAAACTACCACGTCATAAAATATTGTTGGATCCGGATGATCCTCGAGGGAAATGAAGCAGACGTCTGCCCCTAAAATCAGACTTCAATCTCGAACACCACGGCACCAGATGCGTCGGTTATATAGAGGGGTTGAAAAATTCAAGTCCCGGAACTCGCAGGTGCTCCAATGAGTTGGAAATTGTTCTCCAGGGTTTATTTTTATGCTCTGAAGCAAAAAAAAAAAAAGATGAAAAAACTCTACCTACGAAGAAAATTGATTTTCACGAAACTATATAAAATGTATTTTTGTTACCCTTGGAAATGTGGCAAAATAGGTTCTCATAATTTATTAATGCCGCTTCTGTCTCGCACACCGTAAATCCGGAAACACTTGGTGGAAAGACAAATCGCTACCCTCAATCTGGGATTTTCACTTTTACAGAAAAAAAATGTGCAGATAACATTTGGCTCCTTGGTTTCAGATTGTTAGATATTTTTTTACCCGGTACCACGCAGGACATTTAATTTTGTTCATTTTTTGTCAACGTTTCCTTTTTCCTTTTTCGCAAGTCGATTAGATCCTCGTGGATTTGACAGAGATGGATGAGGCTTCGCTTCCCTTTTTTTTTTT
>JAFFZH010014214.1:450-14172 GCA_018420115.1 Euura saliciscinereae
GCCCGCCTGCAGAGAGACAGCCCGCAGCACACAGCAGTGACACCGCTCCGCATAACTCCCAGGAGTTAAAGGGTTTCCCGAAAATCGCAAAGAGGACGACACTAACCGATGATAGCGTTAAGTAGAGAGTAAAGAGGGGGTAATAGACACCCCGCTCGTCATCGTCACTCTGGCGTTAGTGTTCGTAGCGTGCAGAGGCGTTTGGCGTAGAGAGAGAATTTTGAGTCTTTTGAGTTGAGCGTTTTGAGTTTAGAGTTTTGAGCGTTTTTGAGTGTGCACGAGCCCGAGTCGCTGAAACTGACCTCAGGAGGTTTTGCTGTTGCGCTGGTCTTCGCTAAAGTAAGTGACTTCATTTTGCCTGCGGTACATTTGAACGGATCACTTGAGTTTTGTATTATTTCTGCGGTCTGAGAATAGACGATTTGTGTTCCTTGGATCTCAAGTTCCGATCGATACTGAGTTTCGAATTGCCGACCGAAGCCAGAGTTTGCTAAATGGGTTATGAGAGAATTTTTATGGTTGATTTTGAGTTGTGAATAGAGTCTTTTCCTCGCGGAGGGTTTTGCCTCGTGGCGTGGTTCGCCATTATTGTCTTTGTCGTCGCCTCGTGGCTTTCCGCGGAGAGTCAGACGCGCCAGAGTCCCGTAGGGTTTATTAATTGTTACTTGAGAATATATTTTTGAGAATTATTGCCTTGAGGGCTGATTAATGAATTTCTGTTAATAATTTTTGTTAGTTGGATCCCTCGTGGGATAGTCTTAAGGGAATTTGGGGAAGTCAACGGCTCGCTTCTCGAACCGTTGAGTTTGAAATCTGCGCAGCGGCGTTGTTTACATTCTTCCCGGGGCTCGGCCTCGCTTCACGAGAGCCGCGCTAGCCCTGTAGCGGGCATTGCTTATTGTTAGTTTTTGTAGAATAGTTTTGTTGGATAATTGTTCGCTTCACGAACCTTGGAAAAGGATTATCCCCTTGGCGGATATTGATTATTGTTTTTTTGTTTATTTGAGATTATTGTTTTTCTTTGAGATATTATTTTTTTTGATTATTTTCCTGTTAAATTAGTTGTAAGGATGATTCCTGAGGCTCGTTAATTGTTTAATTGGTTAACCCGGGCCTGTCGGGGAATTAACTTTTTCTTTTTTAGTGTTCCGAGTCCTCAGCCCTGAGCTGGATTGATTACTTGCTTTATTGTTGCTTTTTTGTTATTCATAATCTCCCTTGGAGATTAATGTCAAATTATTGAATAAATTGCCAGTTATTTTGTTTGCCTTGGAAACCTGAGTTGAATTGTGTCACCCCTACTTCTCCCCTCCACCTCGGCTTGCCGTAACGTTCCCCGCCCCGCTACCATATACTTTGCTGCCGGCCGTGTTTGTTTGTTCGGATAAGGATTTACAGGTCTTGAAGAGAATCGGTGCAGGAGCACCTGGCGCCCAAAAACATCCCTGTTGTACCCGTCGAGTCGATACGGCAGATCCGTATCGACCGGATTGGCTTGATCATTGATTATCTTGTGGGTCGATGAGATCGATCCAGGATAATTGTAGAGATTACAGTGACCCCGAGAGTCAGTTGTTTGAGTTTATTTCCAGATTTCTTCCCAGTGCAGGACTTGTACTCTGACGCGGCCAGAGCACGGTTATAAAAAGTCCTCGTCACAAAACATTAAATTAATACATATTTTTATAAAAAACAAAAGTTTCCCAAATCAAGAAAATCGTAAGACAATACCGTATCGAAATATCAACAAACGTAACAAAATCTTGTACTGTATATTTGAAATGACAAGAAATTAGGTATATTTTACCATGTCGGAACATAATTGATCTGTTTCGTCAAAGTGTGTTTCACAAGAAGGTGTTGTAAAAACTATGCGCACTTTCAGGAATCAGCCTTTTTTCACAAAGAAACTTCAGATCGTTTTTTTTTTTGCCATATCTAATGGAAGTTTGTGCGAGTAAGCTTTTGAGAGCTCATGATTCCTCCACGCATTTGTAGATTTTGACAGGTTCACACGTTGCACTTCTCCTTCATACTCGTACTTCAATTCGACGAAATCACTGTTCCGAACTGTACTTATTTGTTTTACCTTGCTGATCTGAACCCCTTTTCCACATTCACCTTTCTTCCAATTCTGTTTATCCGCTATTTCCGAAAACCTGAAAATATCTTCCTGCAACATTTCGAGGACTGTGTACAAGGGCGTTTTCTTCTTAGCAGACTTTATAATGTTGCACCACTGCGCCTGGGTATACACAGGTTTGTGTCGACGTGCAACTTCAATTGCTGCGTGCATTGAATCCCCCTCTGACTGCGTATGCCCTTTCTCTAAAAATCTGTGGGTTATTCTTACATTGAACCATTTTTCGGCTAGGGCATAAGTAGCAAAAACCATTCTGTTGCGGTTTTGACCACCACAGTTATCGCTGTAAAATATAATCTCCTTAACTCCTTTTTGACTGACGACTCTTATGAATTTCCACAAACAACTCGAAATCTCGTTCGCTCCTCGTTTTGCAATCGTTTCATTCCATACATAGCAGAATCCTTCTCTTTTGCCGATATCAAATATGGTGAAATTGTATACGGAAAGTTTGCGGCGGTAGAACAATACTGACGTTTCTGCTTTTGGTGTTGATAGCACTTTTTGAAGATCGAAAGAGGCGACGCACAAAGAGACATTGTCGGAAGCTTCCTTTTTGTCATCTTCCTTCAATTTTCTAACGATTGTTTTTTTTTTTTTTTGGTGTCTACGATATTCTTCGTCGGCATTGTCTTTATCCAAGCCCGTTGAAAATTCATAATGTGTTCAAACGTCGCATTGATCTTTCTTAGGAACGTGGAACCGCAGATTATGGGAATATTTGAAAGCATGTCGATAGTGGGATTCTGAAGCAACAGTCTTTTCATTTCTGGTGTTCATCCAGTCTCTGTACAGTCTGTACATAGTCGCCAAATTCAGTCCTTGTTCCAGGTACTCCGCGTCTGTACTTTGTCTACAGTAGTGTGACTCTAAGCGGGGAAACATTTTTATGTGATCTTTAACACTCTGGGTTACTGCTTCAGGGATTCGTGATGGTCGATTTGAGTGACGTCCGCGAAGGTCCGGAGTGATAGAAGTGCCGCAAGAGGTTTTTGCTTTTTGTTCGACCGTGTGAATCCATTGTTCGGTAATACCTGTAGAATATAGAAGCATTGTACATTTTACGTCTTTTTTCTTCGGGAGTTTCCAATCTATAACTGATTACTTGCAATTCAGAATATAATCATTGCGATTGATAACTCTAGAAAATTTGTGCGTTACCTAAGGTCCCAATGAACATTGATCTGCAGACCTTGACCACATCTTTGGCGACAGGCAAAGTATACTGTCTTTTAGAGCGTTTTTTTCTGCTCGAATCGTTTTCATCTGCCTCGTCTGTATTTCCGAACACCATCAAGCGAGCGACGTAGTCCCACTGCCTGGTATGGTCTGCTAGGCGCCAAAACTCATCGAACACATTCTGGCGTTGTTCTGTGTTGATTTTCGAATTACATTTGAACCTACAGTTTTCACAGCAGCCAGGTCCCAATATTTTCATTTGAAATTCTTTCCCTCTTAGTGATACGCCGGTATCGCCAGAATTCTTTGCCCTTTTTGCTTCATTTTTTTTCCATTTTGAATGATTTTTAGAACGCCTGCGTGATTTGATCGATTTATCGGCTGAAGTGTTGGTCACATTTTGTGAGTCATCATTGATGATACTGTTTTCCACTGTGCCAAGAGATGACGTGCCCGCAGCGTCGTCCGATAATTCAGATTCAGAACTATTGGATTCATCAAATTCTTCGAATTCATATTGTGCTAATGTACTGGCAGTAGGTAAATTCTGTGGTGTGAGGATGTCTTCGTTTTCTAACGAAACTACTTCTAAATTCCTGATTTCTGTAACAAAGCCGGTTCTTTTTAACTGATACTTCGTATACTCGTTGTATTTGAGTTGATATTATTCACCTGAAATAGATTGCACCGAATTTCCGCCTTCGACATTCGTGACTGCCGGTTCAACTTGGTGAATTAATGTTGTAGAATAGCTATGTCCCCAGTGCGTCAAATCTGAGGACACACAAAATAACAGACGTTCAGGTAATAACGAACCGAATAAGGTTCAACGGGGCATAATCCTTTTTTGCAATTTTAAGCTTTACTTACAATCGTCTTCCATCTTCGTTATGAATTGCACGTTCGTCCAATTTTAGTGTGAGATGACTGAGAAACCATTGACCAAGTTCACACTTAGAAGAATTCCTCGATACTAGATTTTAATTTTCACCCAAGTCAACATCTTCATAAGCTTAATACGTTTACTGCGCAGCGGTACAAACGAAACCTTGATTCTCATATCTCGCAAAATATAAACAAACGGTGTACCCGACCTCGGAAGCTGTCTGAATGAAGGGATTCAATTTCGTATTTCAAAAATACGAAAACACACAATACGCAATCACAAATTGTATTGACTGTTTCTCAACAGTAATTTATTGGAAACAATGCAAATTCCTAACGGTTCGTGATTTCGTCGAATTGAAGCACAATTATGAAGGAGAGGTACAACGTGTGAACCTGTCAGAATCTACGAGTGCGTGGAGGAATCATGAGCTCTCAAATGCTTACTCGCACAAACTTCCATTAGATATGGCAAAAAAACCGATCTGAAGTTTCTTTGTAAAAAAAGGCTGATGCCTGAAAGTGCGCATAGTTTTTACAACACCTTCTTGAGAAACACACTTTGACGAAACAGATCAATTATGTTCCGACATGGTAAAATATAACTAATTTCTTGTCATTTCAAATATACAGTACAAGATTTTGTTAGGTACTTTTGCTGATATTTCGATACGGTATTGTCTTACGATTTTCTTGATTTGGGAAAGTTTTGCTTCTTAGAAAAATATGTAATAATTTATTGTTCATATGTGAATATCGAAGAAAAACGTTGTCTCCATATTCATGTCCATTGATTAGTAATTTACAAGAAATATGAAATGAATCATGTCCCAGAAATCGGTCCATACTCATTTTAGAGGACATAACACAGATCTATACCTGTATCGTGCGTTTAAGGTAGTTGTGCCGCGACAGTCGGACTAACAAATCGCGCGCGCAGTGCGTGCTCAAGTCACTGAGTGGTATAGGCTATGTGCCGTGAACTTTTGGTTGGGCTTGTAGTCAAACCGCTCTCACACACTCGCACAGGGGACCGCTCTCTCTCGCGCTCTGTATACCGACGCGCGCGCACTCGCACCCGGCTACCCTTTCCACGCTAAGAGTTGGAATAGAATAAAATAGAATTTATTTTCCATAGGTGCGGATCGAGTGACTAATATTGTTGTACCAGCGAAACTAAACGGTATATTAATCGGAATTTTTATCCTAGCATTCCTGAAATATCCTTCCATCATATCGTCGTTTTTCGTAACAATCCATACAACGGTTTTCACACTAAAATTACCGATATGCGGTTTCCATATACGTAACATGGGGGACGCGTGTGAAAAGTCGCAACTTTGAGTGCCATTATTTCGCGTTCCAGACGGCAAAAAATTCTGAAATAATTCGTATAACTAGATTTCATGTAAATGAAAGTGTGGTCAAAATTTCAGCCGATTTGATAGAAAACGCACTTAGCAGCACAACTACCTTAACAGTGGCGTAGCCTCAGAAAACTTGGCGAACAATTTCGAGACTCGAGTCACGATGTTGTTGAATTAAAATTTGAAATGAGGTCTTGTCGAGCCACGATCTGAAATGAGGTTTTGTTGAGCGGTTATTTGAAATGAGGTCTTGTTGAGCCACAATCTGAAATGAGGTTTTGTTGAGCGGTTATTTGAAATAAAGTCTTGTTGAGCCACATTCTCAAATGGGGTTCTGTTGAGCGGATATTTGAAATGAGGTTTTGTTGAGCCACAATCTGAAATGAGGTTTTGTTGAGCCACAATCGGAAATGAGGTTTTGTTGAGCCACATTCTGAATTGAGGTTTTGTTGCCCTGACCCATCGAATTGTAGTACTGTATGTAGATGATATGATTACTGCAAGCAACGATCCTGAAAAATTGAAAGAAATAACCACACACTCCAGTAATGCGTTTGAGATGAAAGACCTGGGGGAACCAGAAAACTTTCTAGGGATGAAAATTCTCCGAAATAGAGGAAAACGGGAATTGACTATTACGCAACCTGAGTATGTAGAAAAGATTTTAGACAGATTTAACATGGAAGAATGTAATGCTCAAGACACACCAATGATAACGAGACAGGTCAAAAATAGAAATCTTAGAAGTAATGAGAATTCTAAAAACCAGAAAGTTTGAACTAATGTACCCTACAGAGAAGCAATAGGGAGCTTGCTGTATCTTGCAGGTACCACTAGACCCGACATATCTTCTGCCGTTAATCTCTTATCTAGAAAACAAAATCAACCAATAGAAGAAGATTGGATCTAACACAAAAACATCGTAGATGTAAAAAAAGCCGCCAAGTACCCACGCAAAAATGAGCAAAACTTATCGCTAGTCTCTGTTGTGAAATCAAGAAAGAAACCAAGCACCGAGCGTACCCCTTCGATTTCTCAGCAAGTCTACGTCGTCAAGTCGGAGTTTCGTGTGAGGATATCGAAACATCATTCCAAGAGCTACGTACTTGGCGGGCACATTCGGTTGTTTTTTTTCTGTGTATTTGTTGTTCCATTTTCAAATTGACAATATTCTAACGTATTTTGAGAACCATTTGTCCATTTCAACTGTTGTACTCCATATTGTTTTTATTCGTCAAATTACCATCAAAAATTGATTGATCGATAGTACACAACTACTCGCATTTTTATACTGTGGATTGGTTGTTTGTCTGATAATAGTTCTTTCAAGCTGTGAATAGTAGTTTTTAGTATCGGTACCTTGTGGCTGATGGATGTATCGAAGTACTACGCTTCCGGTCGGTGGACATACATGTCATGAATCTTACGTTGACTGGCTTATGTCCGATTGAGAGATAACATTGCTTATATTCATACTGAATAATAATTTATCTTTCGGTCTTGAAGGATGAATTTGTCGCATTACTTGAAAGATTAGCGCGTGCGAGTTTACGTTCGTGCTTGCGACCGGGCGCCTGAAGGCGCCCGCTCTACAGCACTTCCGTCAACTCGCACGCGCTAATCTTGTTATGCTTCAAAAGCTAATGAATAACGCAATATTTTCGGTAGAATACGAGAATGGCGTGATACGCGGTTGATTGGTTTTTGAGTACTGTAATCGATCCTTCTTCTGCGTGTACATAATGTACAGATTTCATATTCATCTTTATATGGAACAGTCATATTCTATACTAGTTACAGCATTCACGTGTATCCGTTGCTGTGAGTTTTAGGTTCATATTGAAGTAACAAGGTGGGGTTTTCTTGATTCGACCGTATTGGAAGCGGATGCGTTTATTTCCCCACTATGGACTACATACTCAAGTTTCACGGTAAGTTACCAATCATAGGAGAACTTACTCTAGACAGGTTATTGGCTTCATAAGTACCGCGAGTATAACCCTGTATGCTGGCCACTAAGTGCGCCTGAAGCGGGCAACCGTATGTACGGCACGTGCTAATTCTTATGGTACGTACGTTTGGTTGGCAACTAGTGGCCAGCATACAGGGTTACTCGCGGTATGTATGGTGATTCAAGAGTTTTGGGTCTGATCTGATAATGCATTGACAGTGGAACGTCAACGATTATTGAAGAAGATATTTACTCCTATAAAGTGATGTACATGATTAGGTACACGTACAATACTTATTATACCATGCGATGATTGTGGGGAATTACTAGTTTTATTTTCTCTTATTTTAATAGTATTCCTATCGTATTCGAAATTCGATTATCACACAAAAAGAAGCGGGTTGTCCGTATAGCTCTAAGAAACCGAATGTGCCCGCCAAGTACGTAGCTCTTGGAATGATGTTTCGATATCCTCACACGAAACTCCGACTTGACGACGTAGACTTGCTGAGAAATCGAAGGGGTACGCCCGGTGCTTGGTTTCTTTCTTGATTTCACGACAGAGACTAGCGATAAGTTTTGCTCATTTTTGCGTGGGTACTTGGCGGCTTTTTTTACATCTACGATGTTCTTGTGTTAGATTTCACTACTTTTTGCAAGTACACAACATTGTAATTTCTTTTTCATTGAACCAACAATCCTAACAAACCTCCGATCATTCACAGGACATGTTACGTGCAGTACTACATACAGGAGTTATAATATTTGCTCCCAGGGTTAATCTGCCGCGCCTAGGATGCGCGAAATAGGCAACCGACGATGCATCTCGTGCTATTTATTACAGGTGTTTCGTCGATGGCCTATTCCGCGCATACTAGGCGTGGCACAATCGTTGTCCCTGATTCATTGCGATTCGGCCCACAGGAATCATTTCGCCCGGATTTACGTACTATCCCAATTTTTGAAGAATTCTCCGAACTTGAAACTGGCCGCTTTTCCAGTCAACGAGCTCCGCTTAGAAGTTTTTAGTGACCTTTTCACTCCAAATCAATTCTCCGAACGCGAAACTGGCTGCTTTTCCAGTCAAGAGCTCCGCTTACAAGTTTCTGGTGACCTTTTCACTCCAAATCAATCCTCCGAACGCGAAACTGGCTGCTTTTCCAGTCAAGAGCCCCGCTTCAAGTTTCTAGTCATAGTCTACAACCGGAAGAATCCTCCGAACGTGAAACTGGCCGCTTTTCCAGTCAACGAGCCCCACTTAGAAGTTTCTAGTGACCTTTTCACTCCAAATCAATCCTCCGAACGCGAAACTGGCTGCTTTTCCAGTCAACAGCCCCGCTAACAAGTTTCTAGTCATAGTCTACAACTGAAAGCGCCATGGCGATAGTCTGGAAATTATTTTTGAGCTGATACCTCGGCGTCCGGCCTGATATCGCAGCAAATTCGACATCGGGCTGACTTTTTTACTTCAAATCGATCCTCTGACCGTGAAACTGGCTGCTTTTCCAGTCAACGAGCTCCGCTTACAAGTTTCTAGTGACATTTTCACTCGAAATCAATCCTCCGAACGCGAAACTGGCTGCTTTTCCAGTCAACGAGCACCGCTTCAAGTTTCTAGTCATAGTCTACAACTGAAAGCGCCGTGGCGATAGTCTGGAAATTATTTTTGAGTTAATACCTCGGCGTCCGGCCTGATATCGCAGTGTAGTATGTGACATGTCGATGGATCATCAACAGCATTCTCTTTACGTCTACCTTGATGAATCTTTGGCGTTTAATTGGAACGTTTTTCCGTATCGGCAAAGTAGAACTGTTGATGAATGCATATCTTGGAGACGGTGGTGGTCGGTCTCGTATCTCAAGACTGTGTTTCAGGTTATGATGTTATTATGCGATTTTTTTTCTGTGAATCACGGATAGATTTAGTTATCGTGGATTAATCGATATCCGATAAGTAGAAGCACTAGCACTGCTCACAACACTTCGTGGTCACTGACTAACAATAAATTTTATTGATACCGACATCGGGGTTATGGTATAACCATGCCAAATTCTTCGATTTTTTTATCGACCGTGAGTCAAGAACTAGGGTAGGTGACCCAATTACGGTGCCCTCTCTGTGTTTTCTTTAATTTAAGAAATAGCACTACCAGATATCAGCATGTGTGAATTTTTGTCGTAAAGCTTGATTTATAAACTTGACGAAACAAGTAGCCTCGCACGTTGAAGCTTCAAATAATCCATTGAACATTTAATTTCGATTTCGGACTCACACATCGATAGAAATTATCTTAGCTGCCTTAACCAAAGTGCTAAGAAATCACCTTTTTTCAAATGGCGATAAATACGTTATCATCACTCATAACTCAATAAAACTTATCTGATATGACATCTTGACTATAATATTCAACACCTAAACGGAAAAATGTACAATTTAACCATTTTTTCTGATAATAATAGTGGGGCCCGCAATTGGTACATGAGTTTGAACGCTTGTCCCTATTACGGAGTGCCGTAATTCGGACAGCATTTTGGCTTCTAGACCCAATTACGGACAGTCGTCATACAACAATTTCGAACAGAACAGGAGGTTAGGTGTATTCGAATGTTTTAGAATTCCCAAGTACGTCACTCTTTTCGATACAAATCGTTCGTAAATACGGGAAACGTCTTCTATGATATTTCCGGGCAAGAATATAACACGTGAAGTGATGTTAACCTGCTCATTTACTGCAGAACTTGCGCCCGTAATCGGGGCTCCGTATTTGGGACACTGTCCGTAATTGGGGCACCGTATTCGGTTCACAGATATTTTCGAAAGCACCGTAATTGGGACGCGCGCATAGTTTTATATTAATGTTTAGTTTTTATTAATTTTCGTATTCATCGACTGAAAAAAAATGTGTTGTTATTTAAAATACATTCATTCGTCAATCTCAAACTCTGAAATGTCAAAATGAGAGATGAGGGAGTAGTATTTATTGATAAACGGCGATGGACGTCGCTAAGGGCTCCGTAATTGGGACACCTACCCTAGATCATAGATCGCTGCAACTTTTTCATTACGGCGACCCGCGCGCAGCGCCGATGCCGCGATGTGCGGCCATATTGTGGAAACTCAGTTCGTAAACTCATTTATTTATACCGACCGAGTGAGAGATCGGATTTGGCTCAAAATCAATAGGGGGCGAGATTTCCACGGAACCTAACGAGGATTCAAATCCCAAGTCGATCCGTGTAGCCGTTCGACCGGAATCGATTGGCAACGCCAGGGTCTAGCGAAAAACTTGGGCGAAGAAGACGGAGAAGAAGATTTTTTTTCATCAACTTTCGTGACTAATATCTCGGAAACCAGTAGATCGATTTCGATCAAATTTATACAACAAGGTCATATGGTGGGGGACTTTCGATCCTGTAAATTTTATCGAACAATATTGACGCGTTCTGGAGATATGACACCGTGCTTACAGATATAACTAGTTCGGCCGAGAAAATAACTTCGGGCTAGCTCTCGCGCCTTCGGGTACTTGGCGGCGATTCGCTGCCGCGAATCTTGATAGAAGTTAAGAGAATTTTCCGTTATCTTAGAGGCACAATAAATTTAGGCTTACATTACACAGGTAAGACAGACACTCTGGAAGCTATGACAGATGCAAGCTTCGAGATCAGGAAAATTCGGCCTCAACAAGCGGATATCTGATGAAATTGTATGGTGACACAATCGCTTGGAGAAGCCACAAACAATCTTCTCCAACTACCTCAACATGTCAGGCAGAATATCTTGCCGCAAGGGAAGTCACTAAAGAAGTGATTTCTTTAGATAAAGGAATCAGGGACATGACAGGTAAAACTATGTACCCAGTCACAATCTGGTGTGATAATAAATCAGCAATAGATTGTATGCAAAAATAAGGTAGTCACAAATTGAAAGATTTTGATGATAGTATAGATGTTATTCAGTCGAATCTTACCGAAAGAGAAAAGTCTGGAGCGAAACCTCCAATGGCTGAAACACATGGTGACTATGTAAAACACTGTTTCTTAGAGGGTACAGTAAATGTAAAATGGATAACTACTAAAGATAATGTCGCTGACATCATGACAAAACCTTTGCCTTCTACTTTTCACATTTTGTTGAGAAATAAAATAATGAATATTGAAAACTAATTCAGATTTTAGAAGATTATTCATTATATATCAAGTTGATTAATAATTTTCCTTTTTGTGCGCTTACAGATCAAAAGTTGTGACGGGTGCTTCTTGGATCGTTTCTAAACGATCCTTGGATTGTTTTTATTTGTTCGTTTATAAGTTCGTTGCGGGAGGATTCTCACCAATCCTGACTTTGACAGAATTCGTGGATCTGAAGTGAAGAAAGATAAATCCTTTTAAACACAATTCGAGTCTATTCCAAAATGTTTCTTGTAGACGTTGACGTCGCTGTAATCGAAAACTGGAGTTGTTTTCAGGATGTGTCGTAGAAGAAGGAATCCTAAAGGATATTATCCAGGATGTCTTCTACTATAGATCCTGATTAATCTTGTTGGCTGATTTGACGACTAGAAATCCCCACGAGTCCCAACTGGAGATTTCTTAACGTAAGAAACGATTCTCCGTGTGTCGTTTGTCAAAATATTCTCTACAGAATATTTTCAAAAGTTTTAATGAAGACGAACGATTAAATTGATTGACTTTTTATTTTATTAGATAAAAGTTTCAAAATGCGTCAACTCATTTCTCCTATCTTTTGGAAACTCAAATGTTCTCGAAACTAACAATTGAAAATCCAAATATAAACGCAACACGCTTTCTTTCTTCTTCCTTCTAACTGGTCTCCATTGCCTACTCTTCCGTCTGACTGTGAATTCACCAGAGAACAGCTTCATCCAATGTTCAATTCAATCTGAGACTCGGACTTCTTGGTTGACCAGTTGAGGATTCACGGAGCCTAAGAGAAGGAAAGAACAACCCTTCTCAGACCCCCCCCCCCCCCCCCAGACCACACAATTTGAAAAACTTCAAATTTCTGGTATGGCAATCGGACCCAGAAAAGGTTTCAACTCAAAAACATTTCTCGTGCCAAATTCCTCTCCTTCAAGAGTCTCGAGTAGATAGGCGTTTATTCTTTTAATACTCTTAACACGAAACGGCCCCTCAAAAAGCAGAAAAAGTTTCTTATTTTTTTTCCTTTGAAAATCAGATAACTTTCTGTTTTTAATCAAAACCAAATCCCCAATAGAAAAAATCCTGTGGTTCAGAATTTTCCTGTCATGTTTATCATTTCTCAACTTAGACACAGAAAGGCTAAACTTTCTAGCCTCTTCTCTTTTTTTATCAATTGAAACTGGGTTGGTTTCACTAGTCAAAGGAAACCTAGAGTTTACAAGCTCATTGTTACCCTGAACGTGCATCAACTCTCTGGGAGAAAAACCAGTGGATGAATGATAAGTGTCATTGTAGACCTGTTCTATCGGTAAAACCCACTTCACCCAGTTTGTATGTCTGGTATGACAAAAGGCCCGAAAAACACTGCCAATTTCTCTCATAACTCTTTCTACAGGATTTGACTGAGGATGATAAACAGATGTCTTTGAGGAAACAACTTCTTCATCCAGGAGAAATTCCTCCCAACTTCCTGAGATAAATTGACCACCATGATCTGTGAGAAAGGCTTTGGGTTTCCCCACATCGACAACAAATTTTGTGGTTATTTGGGATTGGTGAGGTTTTGTAATTGAAGCTCGTATTACCGTTTTGTTATTCAGTCTTTGTATATTTAACTCATTTGGAATAAATTATCTACCACGTTTGTTTTAACTCTATACACGTCATCACTCGATGCGGGTTTCCGGAAGAAGAAGGAGGAAGTGCGACGGCGAAACCAGCATGGCGTCTCTAGTCATATTAGGTCTGGGACTTACAGAGCGGGAAAAGTCCCTAGATTCAAACAAGACTTTAATTGAAAATATTCAGCGACTATTCCTGCACTAGACCCTACTGCAAATTTCCAGGTGGGAAATCCATGTGGAAATCCTATGTATATCTACATGGTTTCCCATCGGAATTTCGAACTGGGAATCTATGGGATTCCATGGGTTCTTATGTACATCTACATGGTTTTCCATCGGAATTTCGAACTGGGAATCTATGTGATTCCATGGGTTCCTATGCACAACTACATGGTTTCCCATCGGAAT
>JAFFZH010014214.1:14925-27808 GCA_018420115.1 Euura saliciscinereae
CCAGTGGATTTCCTATGACAGTTTCCATGGAAAATCAGTGCAAGGTATACTGTGCTATTCCTATGTAAAACCATGTATTTCCATGGAACATCCACAAGAATCCACTCCAAATTTACCTGGATATCCATAGAATCTATCACATGGATTTTAAGAAGGGAAATCTATGGGTGGACATGAGATTAATATATAATTTCCACCAGAATTTCTATAGCACGGCCATAAGCCATCCATATGGATTCCCCATGATTCTGTACGTTCTATGGTTTCTACATAGGTTTCCATCGTTTCCATGGAAATCCATTGACATTTCTATGGATTTCCACCTGGAAATTTTCAGTAGGGGAAGTAAGGATTCTAACCTTAAAATCAACATAATCTTCGATTTGAAGGTTATATTCTCCAATGACACCAACGTATGCTATACTTCTAACTTGTCCAGAAAATCAGATGGGACAGAATCGAAGTCACCAAGTGTACAGGTTGACGCCTACAAATGTTAGCCTTGATACTCAGCCCTCTGATAGTACTAATCTTTCGAGGAAAAGGAAAACAAATTAGTATAAGAGTCTTGTCTCGACTGTTCAACGGAATGATTTCTGTGGCCCAACAATTATATGAGTTAATAATTTTTCCATTCAATGTCGTATACGCAAAGAATTTGATTCTTTAAACTTTCCTCATTCCAAAACACTCCTGACGTCGAAACTGGAGCATGTCTAATCAAAACGTATATTCAGTATCAATGAACGAATATTTATTTTCCTCTTGCAGATGATGCTGATGATTTAGATAAAATTCCATTAGATGAAAATGGGAATGTTTGTGAATCATCTACCAAACTTTACTCAAAGGTCATCATGCAAAAGAAGCAGGATCTACAGTCAACTGCAAAAAATCAACGCACTGGTAAACAACAAACCAAAATGAACCTTGAAAAAAAAATCGCAGATGAGAGTCCACTAGTTGATATGGCCGCAATGCGTAAAGAAACGCTGACTCAAAATTTACACAAACCGGAGTCAGATAAAAAATTTACAACGAAAAACCGAACTGTGGATAGAAAGAAAATGAAGAATTCCGAAGTATCCAAAGGAAAAGTAAACGCAGCAGCAAAAAATTTGTTTGAAAAGAAAATGATGAATGCAAATCAATTGCTGGACGTACCAAATAAAGAGGATAAAAGACAGATCGGAAAATCGAAGGATACAACAAAGCCAGGAAGAAAAAATAAACAAGGTGCAGGTGCGTGAATAAAGAAGTTGACACGAAGAAAAATTAGGAGAAAATTCATATCTTTGATTGAAAGAATTTCACATCACATCTCGTTTTTCTTTTTTGTTTCTTTTTTGCAGATTCAATTGAAACGAATAACAAGGCTGGGCCTTCAACAACGAGTACCACAAATATACGTGCTGTGGGTTTCAATAACAAAAGGACCCTGGCATCAAGAGAAGCACAATTCGTTTCACAAAAGAAAATTAAAACTTGTCACAATCAGGGTAGTAAGATTAGTCCGATGACAGAAGTTAATAGAGACAAAGTATCAAAGAAGCCAAAAAGAAAATATAAAGCTAAGCAAGGGGAAGAAAACAAAAAAGGCATGTGGCACTGATGGTGGAGACTTTTACCAGTAATGAGTTGTTAACTGTGCAATTTAACGCAGCATTTTTTCAGGACTATTTTTTTACTTCATAATTTTTTATAGATGTTATCAACACCACAGGGCTGGAAGATGATAATCAAGGCTTTGCAGAACCTGAACCGACGAATAGTGTACCAGTGGTTACAGCAGTGGAGCTGCCGATAGAACCAAGAGGGCCAGAAACCGCTACAAAGGGTACGTCACTGAATATTTAATGAATTTTTTCCTCAAACAAATGAATGATGTTAATTCAAATGATTTTATATTAGGGTGTCCTGTTTTTTATTTTTATTTTTTTATTCCACCGGCCACCAGTCATAACTTTAGTAGTTGGTCTGAAACGAACCCACACCAAAGATGAGCTTCGTAGCTCAAGTCTAAGAGGTTCCTCAATCAACATTTTCATTTTTTATTTTAATAGAATTTAAAAAAAGATATATCACGATCTGAGGGATAGATAAACATTGAATTTGATGAATTTTTGTGTGTTAGCCACGAATAAAAAGATAAGTGCCTTTTAATAGTATATTATGCACCGAGGATCTAACCCGAACCTTTATTTCCGAGTATGCTTTTTTACAAGACTCGTATTCGAGTCGTGCGCGCCAAAGGCGCGCACAACTCTACTACTCGTCCTGTAAACATCATACTCGGAAATAAAGGTTCGGGTAAGATCCTCGGTCCATAATATACTATTATTCCCAACAAGCAACGTTTAGAGCGATTAACGGCGCTTGGAACAAAGCGTAATGTGTCGAAATCTTGACCCTAACCTTTTCCCTGTTCCACCGTTCCTACGCTACGAATCTGCATAATAACATTGGCTCGAACAGCTGCCAAGCGGAGCAGCCGATTTTTGTCGCCGATCCCTTTATTGTCCTGTTTTGAGGACTATAAACGTGCGTTTATTTCCCTCCGGACAATAAAGAAACCCTCTCTTCCCGCGCAACACCGCCATCTCGCGCCGACCAGTAAACGACTACGTTACGCATTTGTTCCGAGTGGCGTTATGAGCTCTAAACGTGCTTGTTGGGAATAAATGCAATTTATTATGGAATCGCTAATTGAGCCGTCTAGGAAAATAATTTGTGGCACTTTTTGGAAATTATTTACGACGATTTCTTGCGATTGGGCACTAGGGTGGTCCTTAAAAAGGTCATTGAAATTGAAAATGCACACCCCCCAGATCGATTCCAAATAAATAAATAAAAATCGTCACCAAATTTCAGCCTTCTAGCTCAACTAGAAGTCGTGCCTGTGAGCACGAACTTTTTCCCATTCGAATAACATTGGTTTTTGTCATACTTTCGGTCACTTTTTTATTGCAACTGTAATAAGCCTTCAAAAAATCTGAAATTCACAGGACATAATCTCAGCTGCTACTGCGACCTGTAAAAAAAATCAACAGACCTCCAACATCATTTTCCACATTGCTGTAGGGTGATGAACTTGATGTTGAAATTGTTTTTCATGAGTATTGCATCTTATGGGCCAATTCGGACTTTTACTTACTATAAGCTGTGGTTCGAATGAATTTCACTGCGTTCAGGTGAAATTCATAGAAAAACTCGTATTCTCCTGAATATATGGGGTATTCGATGCGAAGCGAGACAGATTTCGGCCGAGGTACGGCGAGTTCGACGTTCGTTCAGAATCTCGTTCCTAATTACTACCTTGCAACGAGATTTCCTGAGTTTCAGCCCCCAATTGATTTTCGGTTTTCCGTGAGGCGCGATTGAAGGAATTTTCTCAGGGTCTACTGCATGGATTCACTTGAAAATTTTACTGAACGTAGTTAAAGGTATTACGAAAGTATGGTGAGAATTTCAGCCACCCCTTTTTTTGTTCGCCAGCAATAAATTATAGAAAGAAAAATTATAGTAACCTTAACGATTTTCGCTACCAGGACTTTATTAAAATGAAGTACGTATGTCAAATACCAATACAAAACAGTTCAAAAACAGCCATTATGATATAAAATAATTTTATAGTTTCCAAAAAAAAAAATTCGATAAATAATTGCCGGCGAGCGAAAAAAAGTGGTTGGCTGAAAATTGCGCCATACTTTTGTAACGCGGAAAACCGAAAATCAATCAGGGGCTACAACTCCGGAAATCTCGTTGCAAGGTAGTAATTAGGAACTGTATTCTGGACGAACGTCGAATTCGCCATACCTCGGCCGAAATCTGTCCCGCTTCGCATGGAATACCCCATATATTCAGGAGAAAACGAGTTTTTCTATGAATTTCACCTGAATGCAGTGAAATTCATTCGAACGACAGCTTATAGTAAGTAAAAGTCCGAATTGGCCGGTAAGATGCAATACTCATGAAAAACAATTTCAACATCAAGTTCATCACCCTACAGCAATCTGGAAAATGATGTTGGAAGTCTGTTGATTTTTTTTACAGGTCGCAGTAGCAGCTGAGATTATGTCCTGTGAATTTCAGATTTTTTGAAGGCTTATTACAGTTGCAATAAAAAAGTGACCGAAAGTATGACAAAAACCAATGTTATTCAAATGGGAAAAAGTTCGTGCTCACAGGCACGACTTCTAGTTGAGCTAGAAGGCTGAAATTTGGTGAGGATTTTTATTTATTTATTTGGAATCGATCTGGGGGTGTGCATTTTCAACTTCAAAAATGACCTTTTTAAGGACCACCCTATTGGGCACAGGTTGGAGTATTTTCGAAGTGTCAGAACAACATTGGACACAAGTAGGTACGACTCTATTAAATCACAGTTACAAGAAAGATAGAATGTCTTGGTTTTTCAACCAGCTCAATTTTTTGCAAAAAGCATGAAATAAAATATGTTTGTATGTGTTTCGATATCTTCTTTAGCTGTGATTTTTGTCGGTCCGATATCTTTTTATAAATACCAAGAAAAAAATTAAAAACGTGAAACCGCCATAATTGACAAAAAAAGGTCGAATAATGGGGCTAGGAGATTGAAACTTTGGCGAAATTTTGTTTTCATGACAATAAATGTTTGCCTAAATTTTTGTGTTGAAAAAAAAAATAAAAAAAATTTACGAGCTTTTCAGGCTAAACCCGGTCTGAATAAGCCAAAGGCCCAATAAGTACGTTTTATGCAGAAAGTTGATCAGCATGAAGCCCAAACTACACATTTAAACCATTCCAAAAAAAAAAAATGACTGGAGCGTACAGCCGATTATCGATATGGCGCTTTAAAATGAAAAAAATTATTGAGGCACCTCTTAGACTTGAGCTACAATGCTCATCTTTGGTGTGGGTTCGTTTCAGACCAACTACCAAAGTTATGACTGGTGGCCGGTGGAATAAAAAAATAAACATAAAAAACAGGACACCCTATTTTATATACATTGTCAATATTATTTTATGGTTCTCTGAGCCAAATTCTGTCAACTTCATTCGATACTGGAAAATCATCAACGATGAATTGAAAACTGTGCCGCTTACTACTAGTTCAGCATTTTTTGAGAGGACTACTTTTTAATTCATAATTTTTTATAGATGTTCCCAACACCACAGGGCTGGAAGATAATAATCAAGGCTTTACAGAACCTCAACCGACGAATGGTGTATCAGTGGTTACAACAGTAGAGCCGCCGAGAGAACCAAAAGGACCAGAAACCGCTACAAAGGGTACGTCACTGAATATTTAATGAATTTTTTCCTCAAACAAATGAATGATGTTAATTCAAATGATTTTATATACATTGTCAATATTATTTCATGATTCTCTGAGCCGAATTCCATCAAATATATTCGAATCGAATATCCACAGAAACACACATACACACATACACACAACACACTTGCTCGTTGCCGCAAGATGCTATAGACCTATCGACTAGTGTGTCACGTAGCGGATGGCGAGAATCTCAAAACAAATGTGTTGGTTCGAATCTCGGAGAACTGTCGTCATATAAATATACGTAAATTTACGTCTTGGCATTGCTCTGTCTGGACCACCTGCAGAGTATGGCACTGAATCATACCAGTCATATCCTGCGATCACTGGTTCCTTGCCAACGTTGACTCATCTAGATGATTATTATCCAACACAGTGGGTCCCTGTTGATTCCGGTCCGATCAATCCGAGTTATCATGGGGTTCAAGCTAATATGCTCCCACATCCACCGCCGCAAATGACTGCATCAAGTGAACAAACATGGCATACGTGGACCAATCCACTTTACACTAGTGCTATTGGCCCACCGTTGTTTTCCAAACCATTGGATGGCATTAATGATACACGACTGCAAAGTGGTTGGATACAAGCCCAGCAGTCTTATATCGAACAAGATGAAATAAATGCGCAGACGAACTCGAGTGTAATTGATTTGACAGCTACATCAGTCTCACAGGCACCTAAATCTGAAGATGCACATATCGACGTTGAGCTAATCAAGGATGAGAATGTTGAGGATCATAATAACAAGGCTAAAAACAGAGGGAATTATAAGATCGATGTTGAGCATATAGAGGACGAGATTATCGAGGATGATGATAGTGAAGCTGTAAATGTAGAAAGTGATGATGAGGACGAGATTATGGAGGATGATGATGGTGAGGCTGCGAACGGAGAAAATGAGATTAGCGAAGATGAGAATAGCGAAGATGAGAATAATGAGGACAGTAGCGAGAATGAGGATAGCAAAGACGATAGTCCACAAGATGATACGGGTGGACTAGCTGTTCTTATGCCAGAAACAGGTGATACTATCAATGAATAATTTTAGAACATCCGTAGATAATAACCATTGTACTCGATTTCAGTCACGGAACATCATTTGAGTTTCTATCGTAAGCTCGCTGCCAACATGGAAGAATGTTGGAATTTGCAACAGAAATCAAATCCACAATCAACTCATGCTATGAAGGTTGTAAATACATATGTATATTCTCATACCTCTGTATAATACTCTACAAGTACATAATATTATTCATCAATAACTTCATTGTCTATTTTTATAGCTCATCGCTCGGTACAAGGTACCCGACGAAAATAAGGTAATTGTCGTTATATGTATGTGATCTGTTATACTGAAAAATTGGATTACATTACTCGAAAATTATAAATGGATCTATTTTCCAGATTCAGATTTCAAACAAGCATAACATTTATTTAACCAAGCCAACTTTCAATTACGTCAAAGAAAAGGCCACGTTACCGAATGGAACCCTGGATTGGAAGGAACTTGTTAAATTGTTGTTGATCGAAACGTATGGAGAAAATGTTGGGAATTTCTGTGCAAAAGGAAGAAAAGGATCTCGTAGGCCAATTGATTCTGAACTTTTTCGTGCCATGTTCAGTAAGTATTGAAGATGAAATTGGAAAATACTCTGTTATGATGAAATTAGTATCTTTAACATCTCTATTTTCACGCAGGTTGGGTGAGGTCTGCAGCGAACCAGGATCTGTCCAAGAAAGAATACATTCAGTTCATTAATAAAATAGCTGCAAACAAACGCAGATCCCAGATACACCCCGCTAAAATAACTGGAGTACCGATGTGGTGTGATCAAGGTAGATTGCATACATAGTAAAACTTCATCGTCTGATTGCCCAATACACTTTCGATCCACAATTGCGATTATAGTCCTTACAAACACTTGTGAATCTATGATTCAATTACGTAAACTGACACAAAGAATATTTTCAGTTACAGGAAATAATTTACGTTTTTTAAAAAATATTCTGGCTGCCATGGAACGTGCATTCCACATTCAAAGCGAATCTGCTACACTACGTCAAGTCGAGCCAGTAAGATTTGCTTTCATTCTGCGTTTGCTCTTGAGTGAATCATATGCTAACCTCAATACCGGGAACATCATATAAACACATACACGCAATTTTCGTTTTCAGTTGCCAGAACGATTCATAACACCGAATGCAAAATCAGCCAGAATTTCTCCGGACTCTAACATAATGTTACCTGCTTCAACAATTGCCTATATCGAAAAAAAAACAGAAACAACTCCAGGCCAATCGAAATGAAAAGAGTTGGTACGAGAGGCGCTTTTGACAGTTTACGGTGGAACGCTCAAAAATTATTCCGCAACAGGCAAGCGTTCAAGAAATCACCAGCCGATTAACCCAGAAGTGTTTTCAGCTGTTTTATGTAAGTATTTTATTTTAAACAGCTCTGCCGATTATGTTAGGTTATTCCAAAGGGAAATTAACTTCAAATTTGAGTAACAGAATCATTTTTTGTGCTGAATTGATAAAAATAAATTAATTTAATTCAACTTAATTGGAACTCGGGGTAGAAATCTGTCAATCCACCGAATCATGTTCACCTTCGCTCCTAATAACTGATGTTGAATAAGAACTTTTCTCCTTAGATAACCTAATTCTATCTCTCGTATTTACACGGAAATAGGCCGCACCTTTGTTTCGGATTTTGGACCTATGTAAACGCGAGTGCGCCTTTCAATCGAAAGCACGTTTTTCAGGGTTTCATAGGGCTTCGTTTGAAAATTACCCTTAGAAAAACGGGGTGCAGCTTATTTCCGTGTAAATACGGTAATTCAGTTGATTAATTTTTTTTTTCCAACATATCTTCTATAATCTACTTTAATTCAAGTAAAAATCTGGATATTTGATTAATTTCCCAATATTATCTGTTAATTCAGATTAATTGCTAGTTAGTTTTCAACTTCTTTCTGTCTCAATAATTATCGATAATTTACTCTAATTCACGCTAATATTTAACAAATGAACTCAATTCTGTCGTATTTTTTGTTAAGTCTCATTAATTCGTTCATTTTCATAATTTTTCGTTCAATTTTCATGTAAATGTTCATTTTCATTCGGGTGAATTCATAGACCTATTGAAACGTTAATTCAACGAGTCATTCACCCTTTTAACAATTCAACATTACGTATCATAAAAAACAATGTTAGCATCTTTTTTATTTCTAACACGAACCGTGTGAAAATCGTTGCCTCGTGGGATTGAACTGATGTGTTAAAACTCTTAGTTGTGAATATATCTAGTCATTTCAATTTCGTTCATAAACGTTCTACCTATTTATTTTTTGCACTCTGATTTCATGTATTCACCGGATTTATACACTGACTCAAAAAACAGTTCCTATTATAATCAACACAATCACCCTTATTTTCAGCTTGGGCTCAATCACGTACAGGAGAACCGATCCTCCGCAAAGACTTTGTGAAACAAATAAACAAAGTGATCACTAATAAGCGGCGATACGCCAAAAATGTGACCAAAAAAAAAAAGACACTGTAAACAAAACAAATGAAAGCGAAAGAAAAGTGTAAAAGATGAAACAAATAAAAAATGGTCAAATTTCAGTAATATATCATTCAGAAAATGTTACGTTATCATAATTCCTCAGCTTTCGTCATAATTATAAGATGACTTTTCGGAAAATATTAATTACCCATTTCCGAAGAAAAACAATTTTGAGAACCAATTTGAGCTTTGAATCCCAGTTTATCTTTTTGAGGGTGCAAATGTAATATTCTAATTACAAAAATGTAATGGTTTCAAGCACAGAATATAAATATTCTAATTACAAATAGAATGTTTTCAAGCACAGTTGTGAGCAATGAATTACTTTTGTAACGAAATGGGTAATTCGATTACAAAAGTAATTCCTGCTCACAATCCTGATTGTGAGCAAAATATAATGAAAATGCAAACTGAATTGATTGAATATTATTACATTTGTAATTTGTAATTATGATTTTTTAATCATCGAATCACTCATGTCATTATTCATATCTATGTATTTAATGACACAAAGTCATCCGTGGTGCTTAATACTGGTGCAGATCCTGATTCTCACTAGAACCTCGAAGCTGGAGAAAAAAACCTTGAGGCTTAACTGAGGTCTATATTCTGCGAATTGGATCGGAGGTTTTCGAGGGTCAAATGAGTTCTGATCTTGGTTCTCGGTAGAACCTCAAACGTAGGAAACGCGATGTAAGCGCAGTATCGAGGCTCAAATGAGGTTTATTTTACTTGTACTTTCCCTATCTGATCAAATTCTTTAAACCTTATATGAACCTCGAGGACCTGGAAAAATTTTCGAGGTTTAAATGAGTTTAAAAATTTCGACTCGGGGACTTCGCGTGGTTATAGTGTGGACAGGTACTAAGAAAAACCCACAAGAGACAGCCGCCAACTCGGCCCGGTTGCCGAGAAATCGCGGGTTGAAAATCGGATCGGCAGGTATAAATTTGTTATTATCTTGTCCAAAAACTTCCATGAAATATGAACACGTGGTTTACGTGAACTAATTTCGTGGTACATTCATAAAGTATCCCGATTTTCGAATAATAAAGCAAATTCTTGTATTAACTGTCAACATATATTTCCTGGTACTCCATTGAAACACTTCCTACACGTCACTCCATTCAAGGAAAAACGAAAGTAAATCGTAAAATTGTGGCTCACGTATTCGCTAATAATACAAAAATTGGTAATTTTTTAATTAGAATAATACTAAAAGAATTATAAGTAATATTAAATTGGAAATTTGAAGAAAAAAAAAATAAAAAAATTAGTTCGAAATTTTCAACCCGCGATTTCTCGGCAACCGGGCCGAGTTGGCGGCTGTCTCTTGTGGGTTTTTCTTAGTACCTGTCCACACTATAACCACGCGAAGTCCGTACCCCTAACTCGATGAACCTATCTGAGCCTCCCCTCGTAAGTTTAACCACGCCGTTTCTCAGCTCGATCACAAGTATGCTGCGGAAGTTGAGGACATTATCACGAACCCACCAGCACAAGGTTGCTACGAGAAGCTAAAGACCGAATTAATTCGTCGTGTTTCCGACTCCCGAGAAAAGAAACTCCGACAGCTTCTGATGCAAGAAGAGATGGGCGATCGTAAACCCTCCCAGTTCTTACGTCATCTTCGCACCCTGACCGACAGCGAGACTTTGCCTGACAGTTTCCTTCGAACCTTGTGGGCTAATCGGCTACCTGCTCACGTGCAAGCTATCATTGCATCACAGCCCGATGCACCCTTGGACGGTATTTCTCAACTGGCAGACAAAATCTACGAGGTCACGCCGCAACCCGCTGTCAACAGCGTAGCCGCTACCTCCGACGTAGCTAGTCTAGCCCAGAAGATTGAGGAACTTTCTCGTCAGGTAGCCGCACTTTCAGCTACAAGTTATCGCCCAGGGAAGAGCCACTCCAGGAGTCGATCCAGAACTCGTTCCAACGAGAATCGCACAGCTTCTCCTAACCGACACGTTGAAGACAATCTCTGTTGGTACCATCGTCGCTGGGGAGATAAGGCTCAAAAATGCAACCCACCCTGTCTACAAGCCATGCAGGGAAACTTACCCGGCAGTCGCTAGTGGCGGAAAGCGCCTGCCCAACTACCTTGCGCCGCCTTTTCGTCACCGATCGCAACTCCAAACGACAATTTCTGGTCGACACCGTTTCGGATTTGTGTGTTTGGCCGCGCGGATTCCTTCGAGAGCGACGCACGCCCACCAAGTACGATCTTTTCGCAGCGAACAGTACGCCGATTCACACATATGGATTTATTCCTCTGAATTTAAATCTGTGATTACGTAGAGACTTCGCTTGGCGTTTTATCATCGCCGATGTTACACATCCCATCATCGGCTCAGACTTTCTAGCACACTATAACCTCTTAGTGGACGTCCGCAATCAGCGATTAGTGGATGCGACTACATTCCTCAAGGTGTTTGGTGTAGTGAAACCGACTGACTGTCCATCGATCAAGGCCCTCTCGAGTGATTCACCATATTATGAATTGCTCGCTGCCTTCCCGGACATCGTCAAGCCTGCCGGTGCTCCTCGCGAAACTAAACACTCCACCATTCATCACATTCGAACTACATCTGGTCCACCAGTTACCTGTCGACCTCGACGCCTTGCACCTGATCGACTTCGCGCTGCCAAAGCTGAATTCGAAGACATGATACGTGCGGGCGTGGTTCGACGTTCCGAGAGTAGTTTTAGGTTCACCGCTACACATGGTTCCCAAGAAGAACGGTTCTTGGCGCCCATGCGGAGATTATCGTGCCTTGAATGCTCGGACTATTCCAGACCGATACCCGGTTAAAAACATCAGGGATTTCTCGTACAACATAGTCGGTTGTACAACATTTTCAGTCATCGATCTGATTCAGGCCTACACACAGATTCCAATGGCCCCTGAAGACAGCATCAAGACAGCAATAACTACTCCGTTTGGATTATTTGAATTTCTCTACATGCCATATGGATTGAGAAACGCTGCACAGACCTTCCAACGTTTCATGGACGAAGTACTTCGTGGATTAGAGTTTTGCGTCTGTCATATCGATGACATCCTGGTTTTTTCTCGAACTCCAGAAGAACATGAGGATCATCTACGCACTATATTCCAGCGCCTATCAGACTACGGTATCCTGATCAATCCCGCCAAGTGTTCCTTCGGTAAAACCGAAGTAGCCTTTCTAGGACACACGGTCACTCCTTCTGGAATCAAGCCCCCTCACCGAAAAGGTCGCTGCAATTCAGAACTTCCCAACGCCACAGACGACTAAACAACTCCGTCGGTTCCTGGGAATGTTCAATTTTTATCGAACCTTCATCAACAACGCCGCAGCTCTTCAAGCACCGCTAGATTCGGCCCTCACTGGCCCAAAAATGAAAGGTTCACAACCAATTGACATGACACCAGAACGGATACGAGCTTTTGACCAGTGCAAAGCAGCACTTTCCGCTGTAGCTCTGCTAGCACATCCGGATATGTCTGCACCACAGGCTCTCTTTACAGACGCCTCGGACAACCAAATTGGTGGTGTCGCCCAGCAATACATCAACGGGAATTGGCAACCGCTAGCCTTTTACTCCAAAAAACTAACGGACAAACAAAGAGAGTGGAGTCCCTACAATCGCGAGCTATACGCAATCTACAAATCAGTGAAATACTTCAGCTTCTTGTTCGAAGGTCGTCCGTTCACCATCTACACGGACCACAAGCCTATAACCTATGCCTCCCAACAAAAGACTGAGTCAAGCCCTCCACGTCGACGAGAGTGGTGAGACCTTATCGCTCAATATTCAACAGATATACGACATGTGAGTGGCAAGGACAACGTGGTGGAAGATGCAATATCCCGATCAGACGCCGTTACAACTCCAATCGACTATCTGGCTCTCGCTGCATCACAAGCTAAAGACGAAGAACTTCAATCTCTACTTCGTCAAGACACAGCGCTGCAACTTAGAGAAATTCCACTACCTGG
>JAFFZH010014216.1:0-16676 GCA_018420115.1 Euura saliciscinereae
CTTAAGAAAAAGAGGAGGTTCTCAATTCGGTTGTATTTTTTGTCTTTCTTTTTTTATATTCGTTACCTCATAACTCCGTAATTTTAATTGAATTCGGCACTTTTGGCTGCTCACTATTGCTGCGAGCTTCAGCTTCGTAACATGATTGGTCCACGGGAGCAAAATCGTATTTATATACACGTGGAATACCATGGATTTCTCGGGGAACCTTACATCCTAACTCGAATAGACACCCTGTGTAAAGAAACAAATTCAAATTCAAACAAAGAAATTTAGACGCAAAAAGATAGAAGGATTTCGAAGAAAGAAGGTTTTCAAGAAAATTGAAAATTGAAAAATATACGACAGAACAGTTGGTTGAGAACAAATAAAATTGAAAAACAAAACTGTACATATTTTTTCATCAATTTGTAGCCCAAGTAATGCTCGTGTAACCGAAAATTACTTCGATTCGAACTTAACGTAAACAAAGTAGTCGTTTCATTTTTTTAAAAGTGGTTCAGCTCCCACATAAATCAGGATGGAATTTAAAAAATTTGTGTGCAGAAAACAATTTGGACGAAAAAGCGTCAGATTTTTGAGAAATAAAAATCTAGACGCAAAGTGAGTTTTATCTGTGGCATAGTTCGTAATAGATTGTTGATCGGGTTTGGATGTTTCCTTTTTCTGAACAGTACGCGTATACATCTTTTCGAGAGTGTGCAGCCATCGTAAGATCCGACGAATCATCGAATATTTAAAAAAAAAATCGACTTATTCGAACTATTCGAATATTTCGAGTATTCGAATTATTCGAATATTCGAATTATTCGAATAGTTCGAATAGTTCGAATAGTTCGAATATTCGAATTATTCGAATAGTTCGAATAGTTCGAATATTCGAATTATTCGAATTATTCGAAGATTCGAACTATTCGAAAACTCGAATATTCGATTCGATTTTCGAATCGAATAGCACTATTCGATTCGATTCGATTCGAACACTATTCGCACAGCCCTAATAATTACTGTGATTCAGGTCGATTTGATAACGATGCTACTGTGATTTACGTTAATAAAAAGGAATTACTGTGATTCAGGTCGATTTGATAACGATGCTACTGTTATTTACGTTAATAAAAAGGATATCGTAGTTATCATCAGTTTTCCTCATTTGGATTTTCATTTCTGAGCCCCAGTTCTGAAAGTTGATATTCTTCCTTGAATAGGTTGGCCAGCCGAATTATTGAAATAGTCTATAGATGAAATTCGACGTAGGTGAATGTTAGTAGCTGGTCAGTAGCCCGCAATAATATCTATAGTTCACCAAATCATCATATTATGTGGGATGTATAAGATTTCAAAAACAAGCGTACATATAACTGTCGACATGGACTGGGACTGTGCTGAAAATATGAAAATATAAACGACGAAGGACGCTATCATTTATTGTATCGTATTGTAATAATATTGTACAAATTTTATCACTCAGCTCGAACTAGTCTGATCTGAGACGCTCAGCCACAATTGGAGAAAACAGTTTGCTAAAAGACACCCAAGCCGATTCCTTCTGACACAGAATGAATTTTACGTACCTCCAATGAATACGTTTCACATCGTGATATACTAAATTATGTAAGCTACAATACTAAAGCTTTGCCGTCAGTCCAACAAGTTAGCCATCCTAACCTGGAAATTGGAAATTTGATTTCTCCATGAACCTGACTCTCAATTCCCATACGATAGCGCCGAATACGTGGATCAAAACTTTTTCCTTCCACTTTTAAGGTAATGATTCTCATAGCGCATCATTCTTTCTCATATCACAATATCGCGTTGTGATAGTGAGCGCGATAAAATATGTTTTGCTCAAGCAACGAAGAGCTGTCATCTGTAGCAGCCGAAATCCCTGGCAGCAGAGATGCTCTCACGACAACCAATCACAACCGACTTGGCGGCTATAGACTATGTTGTATGTTCCCAGACGACCTGGACCGGCGGTCTCTCTCAGTTTGGTTACCCACGTAACTTGCCTATAAATCGAGCGGCTCTCTATATCATTATGTAGTCAGAATCTAGAAATCTGAACAGGACGACGACGATATTCTGAGGATAATTCTGAGGATTAAATCAATCGCATAATTCGTACCTCAGCTCTCCGTGCACCTACGGCATTTAAATTGGGCTTAAATGAAAGATAAAGAATAATAAACGCTAAGATAAATCATTGAGTCCCTGACATGTAGCCGACCGAAAGATAATTCGAGTTAACGGTAGCCGCATAGCCCCGTAGAGCTCCCGTTCGGGTAAAGAGACTCGGCGAGTCTACGCGCAGCGTATTGAAAACTTTTTTTTTAATGTACTTGGCGCGACCGAGTCTCTTGATCCTTCCCCAACAAAATGCAAAAAAATTGACTGCGTAGCCCTGCGGGTTCCGATTTGGCGAGGGTTTTAAGTAAAAGTTGCCAAGTGGCAGGTGCGTGTCTTCCAAAAATTATATCATTAATATTTCTGGATTTCTGCTGCTATATCGGGCTCTACATAAGTTGTGTACTCTCAAGACTCTATACTCTTCACTTATTGTTAATAAATACTTCAACTTGGATATAAAATAGTCGACTTTCTGTCTTCGTTCATTATCAATTCGAACTAATAGATTATTCCGATTTACAACAGTGCGTTTTCGAATTTTGTACGCCCGAGGTGTTGTGTTAAATTCGTCTCTGAAATGAATTTTTGTTTTATATATAAACTCCACCACACTAAATTAATTTTTCTTTCATTTTCAACGTTATCAATAGAAATTGTGACTTTTTTTCTTTCTAACAAAATTATAGGAATAATATGTAACTTTTTTTTCATCAATTAGATATGGTATGTACACCCAGGGAAATTTAATCTGAAGCGTCCGCGATAGGCAACTGAACATACACCTGTAATTTGGTTGGCAATGCCAAGCGTTATCGCTCGGCAATTTTTTCGGCGGCGAGTTACAACATGGCATTGCCAACCAAATTACAGGTGTATGTTCAGTTGCCTATCGCGGGCGCTTCAGATTCAATTTCCCTGGGTGTACATAGCCTTACTTTTGTACATATATGATGTATATTCATAATAAAAACACATAACATGTGATCACATGGTATGTCATTATCCACCGAATATATTATAAACATTTCTTGAATATATCGACACAGGTTTATTACATATTCAAATGGATATAACTTTTCAACGAAGATTTACATCGATGACAACAAGGTCCCAATTTCAAGCTTCGATTTTCAGCTTTAATTGCAGTTGTTGATCATGTTTCTAACGTATATACTTCCCGAGATATAGTCATTTCAACATTATGCGCGCGTTTTGGGTAGTTTTGTCCCACTGTGCGACGGCTAGCTGCTGGGTACAGGTGGGCTCTGCGTCGATTTGATGTCCTCCTTATGTGCGTTTCGTCTGTCTCAGGATACTGGTACTCGTTCGGTGTGGAGATTCTTTGTTTCGAATGACAATTAGTACTTTTGTCTTCGATTAATTATTATATTCTCGTCGTCTTATGTTTTGCGAGATTTAATTTTCAATGATTATCACTGCGTGTAATTGGCAGTAGTCTTGTCGTCTTACGTGTGTTGCGAGAGCACAAATTTTTATGAATCACTGTTCACTCAAAATTTTTAATAACTAATATTCCGTCGTCTTATTGAGAACGCGAGGTTTTCTTATTATTAACTTCCGTCGTCTTATGGTTGCGAGGTATTTATTATTATTATTTTTCTTTCGTCGTCTTATGGTTGCGAGGTATTTATTATATAATTTTATCTTCCGTCGTCTTATGGTTGCGAGGTAGGTATTTATTATTATTATTTTTCTTCCGTCGTCTTATGGTTGCGAGGTATTTATTATATAATTTTATCTTCCGTCGTCTTATTGAGAATGCGAGGTAAGCCTTTATTATAACTAGTGTTTAAGCAGTTTGACCAGTTGAAAGCTGTCCTTAACGTTAGACAATGGGATCGGGTGAGCACTCAGAGTAGAGTTGACGAATTCTTTTTTCGATTACAATTAATCATTGAAAATTGATAATTTCCACAATCGTGATACATCGTCTTTTAGGATAACGTAAGAATTGAATGACAAAAAAAGGGAAAAAAAAGTAAAAAACAGTTTTCCGCAGCGAGATTCGATCCAGCGACCTCACGCCTGTGAAGCGGAGAGCTTGCCGCTGCGCCACGCGCTCCTTGAAAATTTTCCAACGTGTAAAGTATATAAACGCGACGAAATATTTCGAGAAATTTTAATGTCGAATTTCTCGGGAACGGTTGAGAGGCGTGCCTTGATATTTGCACCTGTTACAGTCCTAGTCCCGGCCTACACACCTGCTAAATATGGATCGAATCGGTCGGGGGAAGTACAGGGATTCCCCTTGTGAATTAGAGTCCAAAATCGAAGAGATCGGTGCTGAGGACAGAAACAAAGCCAGATGTGAGGTAGCTAGATGTCTAAAGAATAACCTGGTTCCTTTTTCAAAGGCTGGACGTACCGTTGACCCCTTTGTTGTTAAAATCAAAATGGCAAAATCGTTCTGTTCTGATCACCCCGAATTACTCTTTTTGAAAGCGGACAAGGGCAACACCACTGTGGTTATGTTAAGATCCGAATATGAGGAAAAAAATAGAACATTTGTTAAGTGACCCTGACACGTAGATTGTACTAAAAAAGATCCGACTGTCAAACTACAGGATAGAGTTAACAAACTAGTCCGACGTTGGTTCAAGAAAGATTATATTAGGGAGTCCACTAAATGTTGGTTAAGTTGTTACAACAGTGTTCCTGCTAAAGCATATGGACTTCCAAAAATCCATAAGGATACTGTTCCCCTTCGGCTCATAGTGTCTTTCATTGATAGCCCTACCTACACTTTGGCAAAATTCGTCAACTCTACTCTGAGTGCTCACCCAATCCCGTTGTCTAACGTTAAGGACAGCTTTCAACTGGTCAAACTGCTTAAAGATCTTGTAATGCCCCCTGATTATTTATTGGCATCTCTTGATGTTGTGTCATTATCCACCAATGTTCCGACGGATTTAGCTCTGACATCTATCAAGAGCCGTTGGGACGTCTTGCATACACATACAAAGGTTCCTTTTGATTGTTTTGTGGAGGCTTTGAATCTCTGTTTTGACGCTGCTTGTTTTAACTTCAACAATACTTCATATTCCCAGACTTTTGGGTTGCCGATGGAGTCTCCATTATCACCTATTCTCTCAAACTTTGTAATGGATGATTTAGAAAGATCTTGCTTAGCTAAACTTCCGTTCGTAGTCCAGTTTTATGTGAGATACGTGGATGACATCCTGTTGGCCATTCCTAGTGACTGCTTGGGCCTTGTCTTAGAAGTCTTCAACAGCTTCCATGCGAGATTACAATTCACTTGTGAACTTGAAACGAATAACAGGATAAACTTCTTGGACATGACGATCATTCACAATGGGCCGCGTTTGACCACAGATTGGTACCAGAAACCGACCTGGTCTAGAAGGTACTTAAACTTCAAATCACACCACCCTGTAAAACAGAAAATCGCGACTATCTACAACTTGGTTGATCGTGGGATCCTACTCTCTCTGAGTTCCACCCGAAGAACATCAAGTTAACTAGAGAGGTCTTACTTCAAAACAGCTACCCGCTTGATTTCATTGATCGCCATGTCCAAAACAGATTGAATACCTTGGAAGACAGATCGTCTGATCTAGATCGTTTGGCTCCTCTTGATACAGATCCTAATAGAAGACCTGTTAAGGCATACGCCATTAACCTACTCAAAGTTTTTGCCGATGAAGTTAAATCTGGTAAATCAGGATTCAGTGCGGGAGGATGGGTCAATTAAAACACTTTCGGATGAACTGCACACAATTTTATAATATTTATTGTATTATTTTCCGTATAGTTGTCTTACAATTGACGTGAGGTTGACGAATATAGTTACGAGTACGATCGCCGTGCGAGGTTTCTTATGCCGAGACCAGGCTCACACTGGCTTATCTGCGTACAGAAGATATAGTACGCGTTCGTACAGTGTCAACACCGACCGACGGTTGTCGAATTTGAACTTAAATCTAGCTTAATCTATGAGTTGCCCAAACAAGACCCTTCAAGTTTTGTTTTCCGTATGTAAAGGGGGTTTCACAGTCAGTTGCTAGGGCTCTAAAGCCCTTCGGTGTTACCTGCACGTTCAAGAATGTCAATGATCTTTCCGGGCTTTTTTCGGGGGTAAAAGATAAAACCCCTATTGAACTGGCCTCGAATGTTGTTTATCGCATCCCGTGTAAAGGGTGTGACGGGTCGTATATTGGGCAAACTCAGAGCTGGCTCAAAACCCGTATATCTGAGCACAAAAACAACATCAACAGAACATCAGCGGGTCATACCGCGCTAACAAAGCACACTATTAATTATGACCACCATTTCGAATATAATGAAACAAAAGTCTTGACTAAGGTGACAAATAAAAAGAAACGGCTGATTCACGAAATGTTCCATATTCTAAAAGACAAAACCTCTGTTAATCAAAGGAGTGATATAGATAACCTAAGCGCCACTTATTTTGGACTAATTTAACATCTGTCATACAGTGTTTGTATTTGCCGCGTAAAAGGTCGAATTCAAGTCTGCTGTTTGCTGGAATAATAAGCATGCGCGAATTCTTGTTCTAGTCAGGTAAGACCTCAACGTTACTTTCAAAAACAACAACGGACGTTCTGACAATTGCGTTCTTTCGCTGTGAGCTTGTTGTACCTCGACTGTTTACAATGGTCCCCAAAGAACCTGATAAGTGCATTTAACTTCAATCCAAGGTAAGGTTTCTTTGTGTTGTGCTCTAACCCATTGCTCTTCTTGTTTCTAACCTTAAATCTTCTTTTTAGATATCTCGACTCTGGCTATTCAACGGACTTGACTTCCCCCTTTCCACGTTTTTTTGACGCTATGTATTCATATTTTTATATTGTAAGTAGGCTGTATTAACGCATTTATTTTTATTTATTTTATTCTTATTTTTTGTAAATAGTATAAGACACTACTTTTGTTGGGACAAATAAAGTGTTTTCAGTTCTGAAGAGGGCCCCCTTCCAGGGCCGAAACGTTATGTTATGAGATTGTAGTTCTTGACCTAAGAAACCAAAAAAGCCCTTCACAATATTAATAATACCCAAAAGTTATCAATAAATTTTTTAAACAAAACATTGTTCAACACATTTGCTGGTAACGGTTTTTTTTTCATCTCAAATGAATGCCTTAATTTTTCTGAATATTTGAAGAATTTTGTCACTATTTCGAAATTTTCGTTTTCGAAAATTTCCAAATTTTGAAAAATGTATCACGTCTGGTCCCACGGTCCATACGACGCCTACCCTCACACACCCTCACACACCCAGACACACACACGCTTAGACTTGGACTTGGTTAACTAGATCTTAGAATATCTGCACCCCGCTACCTCACTCTTTTCGCATAAGCCTGACGGTGCATCACTCGATACTTCGCGTACCGTGGGATAGCTCGGTCAGTCTTATGCACTTCCCCTCACACTTCCCCCAGCTTCTTCAGTCTTTACTGGATCAGCTGGCTTCACTTCTGTAATAACCTCGGTAATAACTCTCGTGAGAATAACATCCCCCTCAGCTAGTAGTAGCTAATATTGTACACTCCGACTCTTACTTGAATACTTGAATAAACGCTGATATATAATTACTTTGTTCTACGCAGAAACTCTCACTTGCTTTATTTATATCTTAGACCTTCGGTATACTTTTGTATCGTTATTCGGGGTGAACCCTTATAAATATACTTGACTGGCTTAGGCTTGTTACAAATGGACAAAAAATTCTGAATTTTGGATATGTTTTTGTGAAAACGATGTAGATTACGATTCCGAAGTTTCCGGAGCGTGGAACAATCAGTTTCGTGAATACAGCCTTCACAAATTTTCGAAAACCGAAATTTCAAAATAGTGACAAAATTCTTGAAAAATGCGCGTGTGTACAGAAAAATTAGATAACCCCCAAGATTTTTGCATCTGCAAAGGCGAACTTTAGCACGCTGTAGCTTTCAAAGGTTCACTCTGAGAGGAAAGTTGCACTTCAATTTTTAACTTCCCGTATCTCTGATTTCAGAGAAAATAGGAAGTTATTGTAATCACCCCGAAAATGAAAAGTTGAGTTTTCACTGGATCTCCACGTTTCGAGGTCCGGAGAATCACTTCCCAGGTAACACAAACGTCAGAATGACGTCTTTAAGATGTCTTTATACGGACGTCTTGAAGATGTCTGGTATTGGTTCTAAATGACGTCTTAAGGATGTCTATTTTTGGAGGTCATTAATATTTTACGAAGGATGTCTTCAAGACATCTCTAAGACATCGTGCTAAGATGAAAATAAGACGTCTTGAAGACGTATTTAAGACATTCAAAAATTGTGCGCATGCGCAGACAAGTAGCCATATTAGCTGGTTGGTCCGCGTCATTCGTCGAGTCCGGCGTCCGTCGCCTGTGCGGTTTGTGTTCGGTTTGACCGTGAAGTGTTTATTAATTTCCCATAAGAATGAAAGGTAAGTTGGGACGTTAATAAACTATTGTTATAATTACACTGATATAGTTATTTGTCTGAATCCCGGCCTCAAGTTCGAGAGCATAACCTCAAGATACAAAAACTTGCGAAAATATAGGTTAGGATACATGTGAAATTTTTGTTCTACACTCAATGACTGATACATCTGTGATGTCACAGGACATCAATGTTACAACAAATCATTATGTTTGCAATGGTGACACAGTGGTAGCATTTTTAAAAGATTTTTTCTATTTTTATGCCAATCCATGAATCCTGGCAACACAGCTGACTATACCATAGTCTAGATTATTCTTGGTATGATGTAGACTGTACATAAATTTCTGTATATCGTATCAATATTTTTGGTAGAAATTCGAATAATGATCCTTTCTGTTTAGAAACAGTCATGCAGAAACTACGTGACACAACGAAGGAGAAGTTAATTCAGATCATGCGAGCGAGGCGCTAGTATGCCGGTGATCGGGTTCGTCTCAAAATTCGACGATAGGATCTGCAGCGATCGGCGAAGAAACGAAAATTACCACTTCAAATGAAGCGAATTTTTATAATACTCCAATACTAGTGCGCAAGGGTGGCAATGCCTGCACGACGAGTGTGGCGGCGCAGCTAGAGCCCAAAGGCGAGTCGGAGGTGAGCCGGAGACGAGGCAAAGAGCAATTGATCATCTTCACACGAGTCAGGCAGGCATTCCCGCCTTTCGCACATGTATCGAACATTATAATATGCTTCGTCAGGCCATTTTATACACCGCTAGCCAAGTAAGGAAAATTTCTTTCCACACCATTGACGAAAGCCTGTTTTGGGCGCCTCTAGACACTGCTCAAAGGAGGACTTTCCAGACAGACTTTCATTTTTCTTATTCCGTATTACAATTGCACTCAAAATATCCTGAATTCATTCAAAATAGCATCCAAACGAACATGAATTTCTATCGTTACAAAGTTGATCATCTTTGTCGTTAATTTTTGATTCGAAAAATGGAAGTGTCACTATTAGTACCTTAATGTGTATATGAACAAATATTATAAATATATAAATATATTCGAAATATAATTTTATTCGCATTTCCTTATTTCAACCCTACTCATCCAAATTATAAGACTCCTGTAAGATTTCAATAAGATTTCTGTAAGACATTAATGAGACTTGTATAAGACATCAATAAGACGTCAATAAGACTTGTATATGACATCAATAAGACGTCTTTAAGACACCGATATCGCGGACATAAGACATCGTATCGTGTACATTAAGACGTCTTAAAGACCATTCTGAGACAATTTTAAGATGTCTGACGAAAATGTCTGACGTCTTGAAGACATCCATAAGACGTCTCTGTGTTACCTGGGTTCCGATCATTTTCAGATGGACGTCTGTGTGTGTGTATGTGTGTGTGTATGTGTGTGTGTGCGTGATCAAATTTTTGTCCGACGATATCTCGAGAACACGCGGTCGGATTTCGATCAACTTGGTCTCAATCGACGTGCCTTTCTCAAACTTATAACTGATTAGATTTTGGCTTTGATCGGTTCAGTACTTTTCGAGATATTTAAATAACAAAATTCTCAAAATCACAACAAAAATGACGATATCTTGAGAAGGGATCAACGGATTTCAATGAAATTTGGTATCACATGGTTTTTCGGATCGCTGATCACGAATCCGAAGTCTATTTTGCAAAATTTTCGTTTGGCGTATTCGATATGCTGCAAAAAAACTAAAAACATTTGGATTTGGATGAAACTTGGTACTCATAGGTTTTTTGGGTAACTGATCACGAATCTGAAGTCAGATTTGCGAAATTCAAAATGGCGAATCCAATTTGCCGGAAGAAACACTAGAAACATTCGAAATCTTACGGAAATTGGTATTCGAAGGTTTTTTGAACCGCTGATCAGAAACCTGAGGTCATATTTGAAAATTTCAAAACAGGTGAGATCAAAATAAATAACGGGAAGTTCGAAGGCTGGCTCATAGTCAGCCCAAACCCGCTTGTTTCTTCTATTTTTAACTTCCCGTATCTCTGATTTCAGAGAAAATAGGAAGTTATTGTAATCACCCCGAAAATGAAAAGTTGAGTTTTCACTGGATCTCCACGTTTTGAGGTCCGGAGAATCACTTCCGACCATTTTCAGATGGACGTCTGTGTGTGTGTGTGTGTGTGTGTGTGTGTGTGTGTGTGCGTGTGTGTGTGCGTGATCAAATTTTTGTCCGACGATATCTCGAGAACGCGCGGTCGGATTTCGATCAAGTTGGTCTCAATCGACGTGCCTTTCTCAAACTTAGAACTGATTAGATTTTGGCTTTGATCGGTTCAGTACTTTTCGAGATATTTAAATAACAAAATTCTCAAAATCACAACAGAAATGACGATATCTTGAGAAGGGATCAACGGATTTCAATGAAATTTGGTATCACATGGTTTTTCGGATCGCTGATCACGAATCCGAAGTCTATTTTGCAAAATTTTCATTTGGCGTATTCGATATGCTGCAAAAAAAACTAAAAACATTGGGATTTGGATGAAACTTGGTACTCGTAGGTTTTTTGGGTCACAGATCACGAATCTGAAGTCAGATTTGCGAAATTCAAAATGGCGAATCCAATTTGCCGGGAGAAACACTAAAAAAATTCGAAATCTTACGGAAATTGGTACTCGCAGGTTTTTTGAACCGCTGATCAAAAACCTGAGGTCATATTTGAAAATTTCAAAACAGGTGAGATCAAAATAAATAACGGGAAGTTCGAAGGCTGGCTCATAGTCAGCCCAAACCCGCTTGTTTTTCTAAGAATAACGACAGCGCCATTTTTCCGTTAATTAGTACTCCAACACGACGTAACTTCGAAACGTTCATTCTCAGAGCAAAATTTTATTAGCCTTTTATCTTCCTCTTTCAATTATCCAATGGCGCTATTTTTTAGCTTTTTTTTACAACCTGCGCAAAACCTATTATCACGTTAATTAATCATCGGCAAGATGTTTTGGATGACACGTCAATTCACGTGGAAATAGATGTTGCGGAGGATTGAAAAAAAAACTAAAAAAAAAACGCCATTAGACAATTGAAAGAGGAAGAAAAAAGGCTGATAAAATTTTGTTCTGAGAATGACCGTTTCAAAGTTACGTCTGGTTAATCTACTAATTATTGGAAAAATGGCGGTGGAATTGGTTAAAAAAAAAAAATAGCGCCATCTTATATTTGAAAATGAACGAAAAAATTCAAGTGCAACATTGCTCTCAGAGTCAACCTTCGAAAGCTACAGCGTGCTAAAGTTCGTTTTTGCAGATGACAGACTAACACTAACAGGAATTCTGTTACACTACTTGCTTTATCGCGTACCAAAAAGTACAATCAAATATAGGATTTTAGGGTCAAACGAGATACGGTTACGAAAACTACAATAGTGAGTACCACAATGCGGAGTTGATATGGAGGATTCCACGTCAAATCGAACGGTCGATTTCCCTGACTCCTTTTGATCTGTTTGCCCTTTCACACAGTGGAAGTACACGTTGAAAGGATGAGCTGTGAATTTTTACAGATTTTTCTGACCAAGTATTTTCTCACTACAGCTAGTCAAATAATCAGCTTTTAACGTTTTTTCGATTTTTCAAGCCAACATAGCGTCAAATCCAGATGAGCTGTGAGAAAAATTCTTATACAAAAGTTTCGCGTCCTTCTTTGCAATTTCTGAAAATAATTTTTTGCAATTTTCTGTGCCTCGCGAAACTGCAGTTTTGGTGAAAAATCTTCGAAAATCTTCAGTAACAAAAAAGTGCCCTGATCGAATTGGCTGAAGTTTTTACACAGCATGTCTTTTTCAATGCCAAAAATTGTCTGAAAATTTCATAGTGGGCCGAACAGTGGTGCAGAACATACATCAACAAATATTCGCACAGTGGCGAGGATTTGGCGATTATGAGGTCCCAAAAAAGTTTTTTTTTTTAAAGCAGAAATTTTTAGGGTCATCGAAATTAGGGCATTTATTTGAGATGAAAAAAAATAACGTTACCGGAGAATTTGTTGAACAATGTTTTGTTTAAACAATTTATTGATAACTTTTGCATCTTTATCGTGGTTGATTTTTTTCCGATTTTTATCTCATCATAAAGTACTCAATTTGCCGACGAGAATCATTCTTGGTTGAGATTTTACGGTCAATACATCCTTAAGAGCATGCTCCAGTCAGTCTTTACCGACCATACCTGGTTTTCACATGTTTTTACTGATAGCAAAGCCTACGTATCACAATGGCGGAAAAGAAAGAGTTAGCGCAAATCCATAACTGGAATTTCGAAAATATACATTCGAAAACTTCTTAATTTCACACAACAATAACGACGTAGTGTAGGTGGTGGCGGCCATGATGGGGTTTAGCCCTTTGGCCGCACAGCTAGACGTAGCGCTCCGTTGGTAGGGGAGACTGGGGAGGTTTGACCATACGGGAGGTTTGACCATGTATGCATTACGCTGCTATGACAGCCCAACAAATACTGTTATTTGATGTCAAATATTCATGACGTCGAATGAAACATAAGACAGGTGTTCGGCACCTGTTTGAAAACCATAAAACAGATTCAGAGGTGTATAACTGATTGTGAAACGGCGAGCAAAATTGTTATAATTGCAGTCTCTTCCTAAGGATATAAACCAGTTCCACTAACGTTTCATTAAAATGCCTCGCCACAGATTCATTCAGTGGACTGTCCTCTAAACGATGGCCGGAATGATACATTCATAATATCGTCAATATATATATTTTTGTTGTTGTTGCAAACAAATGCTGTTAGGGAGGTTTGACCTATGTTCAACGGGGAGGTTGGACCATATCAATTTAAGTGCTAACAGACATCCCAATTGAAAACTTCGTCGAAGAAAACTGCGCAGCATGCCAGGAGACGGGACAACTGAAGAAATGCAAAAGCAGAGTGCTACGAAGTAAAATTACCTAAAAGTAACAGTACGGGCGGTGGTTGGTGGTACGGGAAAAAAAATGAAGCTCAATAAGGGAGTAGTGAAATTTAATTTTTCCTCAAGCTTGCATTGGTTTCATGTAATATGATGAAAACTTGGAAAACACCACACATGCGAAAATATTGAAGATACGTGCTTTTTTTTATCCCTGTGGTCAAACCTCCCATCGCCCTATGTATGGGAGGTTTGACCACATTCACACGCCTCGATCCAACAGGAAATAACTTTGTTTCTAATGCGTTAAAAATTATCAAGAGACTCGGTAGAGTCTCGCGCCAAGTACATTAAAAAAAAAATTTTAATGCACGGCGCAGAGACTCTCCGAGTCTCTTTACCCGAACGGGAGCGAACCGGGCAGTGGGGAAAATTATTTAATCGTCTTTTTTCTGCCTCGCTTCATAGATGGGTTTGAAATATTTATCCTGGGACATGGGCGTAATAAGCTTTCATTAGAGCCCAATTTCGATGTAATCGGTACACGGAGAGCTGAGATATGATTATTTGAATGTTTCCGATACCCGTTTCCTCGGCAGAATTTTGTTCGTCTCCTTCTTCAGTCAGCTCAATTGCTCTATTCCTACGACAATGAAAATGAGAGAAGAGCGACCACCGCTAGACAGCAAGAATTCACAGCGATCGACGTACCTAGGTTAGTCGCCAGACGGCGCTTCGGAAGGCACGATTGTATAGTAGAGAATCGCCACCGAAGTGAATAGACCGCCATGTTCAAACGTAAGATCGAGAATCGATTACCCGAGACAGAGCTGTCAGTTGCGTCGGTCGCAATAAAATCTCATCATTTTCCAAGTCTTATGCGCTTCGTTTCTCTCTGTTATTATTACACAGATGTTAACGAATGAATCGAAGAGCTGAATTGTAATAAATAGGGGTGTCTCGCATAAAATCATGAAACTTGTAATTTTGAGGTTAGAAATGTGGTTAATAACACGTATACGTACGGAAAAATGGTTGAGTGTTCATTGTGTGAAAATGGATTTGCTTACACGAGCTTCGGATTCATTTCAATACAGATCTCTAACAAGCAGATGAGGTATATGTAGTTCCATGTGTGATGAATTGTGTCTAGCGTAGACCGGCGTGCGTTCTAAAAACTCGGCCGTCTACCATGTACAGTGTCTTGGTTTGGGTTTCATATAACTCGCAAAATAGTTTTATGTTCAAACTTTTCTTGATGTGAAATTTCAAAAGCTGTGGCTAAATTCTGACTCAGTCTCGGTTCATGAATTTTCACCGCCAAATTAATAACATTGCAGTTTTTCTATTTTATGGAATATTTATTGAGTCCCAATAATCTGCTGAACTCAATACATTTCGGATGAAGTGGTACAAACAAACTTATTCATTCACTTTGGTCATAACTAATTTAGATGAGCAAAAAAGTTTTATCTCGTTACTTTTGCTTGATTGATTGAAAACATTATTTGCAGCATTAATGCATATCTCATTTCGTCCAACTGACAAACATATCAATGCCAAATTTGAAACGCTGTGGTATTAGCCTCAGAATACACAGATTGATCACTTTTGAAATGTGTGACAGTTTCAACGATGCAACATGTTGCCGAACGTATTTGTTATAAATATGAGTATGAATTTCAATACATCAACTCTAGTTCTAAAGTGTGCATCCACAAAACAGAAAAATAAACCTAATTGGAACTTTAAGAAACCCTGAAAATCTCTCCGCTCAACTGAAATGGGTGAAAAAGGGCTTCGACACCAAATGTAACTAATGACGATGCGCTTCAGGTAAAGCCCTACCGATTTTTTCAAAGTATCAGGGATAAAAAATAGCTGATTTCTATACATATGGCTCTTACCGTAGGAATATGTCCGAGTACAATAAGTCGCCAAGAAAACGTTGATACGAACATTTGTCATGTTTCTTCATAAATACTTAACTTGTTCACTTAAATGCCCTAATCGTCTCCAAGATTACCTGTGACAAATTATTCATTGTACATGACATAATTTCTCTCCTGATTTTCTAATTGGGACAATGATTATTTTATCGTTAGTTTTATTCTAAACTTTTATCAGAGTCTGCGAAAAATTATCTAGGTTCGGACCATAATGTAATGTATCAACAATTCTGGAGTTACATACCTAACATTATACCCAACAGGCTTCATATTATTTAACAGAAGACTGGTGAAATTTTTGGCAAAAATTGGTTTATCAATTCCCACAATGTTGGAGAGAGGTATACAAGAAAATGCTTTCAGAAGGTTTTGAATAATGGTAGTACAGACTGTGAAAAAAATGCAGTCTTCTGCGATGAAAGTGTAGACAAGTAATTTTAGGCAGCGGTGGGCAAAATCTTCATCGCAAGGTTCTCTGCTCTTACATTTTTACCGCAGGAGGCTGAAGTTTTTTTTTCACAGTCTAAGCTACCATTATTTAAAAAATGTTGGAAGGATTTTTTTATGCGATAACGATATTCGATATTCAATATTCGAATGCTCAAGGAAAATTAGAGTGAGCAGCAGCTATAACCCTGTATGCAACGAACTCCATCATTCCCGGTCCCAAGCCCAGATGGGAAAAAGGAAGAGGGCTACACGCAGAGCTACACGTTGCAGGTATATAGGGAAAACAGGACTGTAACGAAAAAGCTTGTAATACTCAATAGAGGTTCAAATTTCGCGTCAGATGTCTAAAAAAAATCAGAACTCGAGAAACTATAGGCATAGAAGTATCACTGACAACCGAGCGAGCGAGCACAATTATTGGGTGGTCAAGCGAAATTTTACAAAAAGTAATGATATCTCCCAAAAAAGCACCTCTGGTGCAAAAACCGTCGCCAAGTACATTAATGTGGTCTCCCCAAAAAAAAATCTATCAACAAAAAGTCTTCCTCCAAAAATACTCCTTAACAAAAATTAGTTTTAAAAGTCGTCTTTCAACACATTCTTCCTATGAAAAGTTTGAAATCAGATATAACTACCAAGTACAAGAATTAACAATAAAATTAAACCAATCTGGTTTTTCAAATAATTAGTGATGTGATAAAATATGGGAGGAAAAGTTCGAAAAAAAAAAATATTTCAACGAAAAAAAATGTAGGGAGTGGTA